>CABFOV010001141.1:0-40762 GCA_902141375.1 Timema poppense
AAGAATTGAAGCGTCACATCCATTAATGTTCGTAGTGGGCGTGGTCCCATTGTAACATTACACATCATAATGTTACAAGAGGGAAGATTGCCCCACCAAATTATTTCTATTTTATTGAGGTTGAGTGGGGCAGAATTTGGCCACCACATCCATCGGCCACCAGTCAGTCACACAATATCAATATTGGTGATATCTGTATTACAAATAATATGATATACAACATACAACAATCCACCTGAACATCTAGACAATTCGGTTTATTCCAATGGTAAATACTGACTGTAGCAGAAGTTAATGGTGTCCTTTACCACAATTAAAATGTATTCATGCATCTGGCCCCCATTGTAGGACTTGACATTTTCTTTAAAATGCAAAGACATTGTCGATAAGCCATCAGGTTTTTTTATGCATATAATAAAATACCGATTTATTTAAACCATGTACTCTTTTGTGTTATTAAGTTATTTTATTACTCAAATCAGTTTCCAGATGTTTGTTGTTGTTTATTTAATGTAAAGGATCAATTATCTGTCCTTGGCATTCCAAAACCTAAATAATACAGCTTTGTAAGTACACTGGAAATAACTTACTTTCACTGATAAATCAGGATCTTTATTTTCTTTCTGATAAAAGCCACATTTTTCTAATGCTTATATCATTTCAAACTATAGATCCTCAAGTTTTGTATTCCATCATTTGGAAGGTTTTGGAATTCACCTAAACCTCGAAAAAGATGTTTGGTTTTGGAACTTAGCACTCAATGTAGTTGGCTAATTCTGGAAATTAAACTTAAATTTCGTGTAGAGATATCAATTGAATAAGGACGTTTATTGGACCTACTCTATTCACCAATAGGTAGAAAACACTCGAAACTTTAATTTTTCACCATAAGAGTTTTTCAATTTGTGTGTGTGTGTGTGGAAATGGCCGCTTTTACAAATAAACGACTCATTTGTCTCTTCAGTTAAGTAGCGATTGTATTTATTGATTTTAGAGCTGGAGTAAAAAATGTACGAAGGGACCCTTCCCCATTCTAATTTGAACAAACCCCTTATTGCATATTCTATGAGCTTACTCAACAGCATTTTAGTTTTCTTTACCTCTCTTTTTATTCTCTTATCCTTCCTTATTCTTCTGTAACTGGAGATGTTGTGTGGGTGTAGTTGGTAATGGGTTTATTTTATGGCTGATGAATAAGTTACCATTTAAATATGTGACTAATTTAATATAATATGTATATATCTTAAGGATATAGGAACAAGTTATGATTATGTGAACTAGGAATGAATTACCATATTAAATATATAATAAATATGTTATAACATAAAGTAACTTATTAAATAAAGGTTTTTATAAAATCAGGACAAATGAGATATCCACTTTAGTAGCTGAACTATCAAAGATAGGGGTCAAGCTACTTTTTCACCTAGTACCCCAAAATAAATCTACAAACTTCAACATTACTCTCTTGATTTGAAAGGGAGAAAATTATAGTCTCTTATATATAATTTGATAAGCCCATTTCTGGTAATATAAATTACGAGGAAATGACTGAACATATTTTTACAAACGACCACTCATTTTAACGTTTAGGGAGTCCAGGATATCGGGAAAAATAGTAGTTTTCCGCGAAAACCCGATTTTCACAGATAGTTTTCAGTTTTTCATTCTTTGTTTGAACACCATGGAAACCGTTATTTGTGTATAGCTGTAAATTTCTAAATAAAATATAGCTCTTTGGCTACAAAATAATAGATCAATCTTTATTGGTTGGACCGAACACGTCACAATTTTTTCTTTGGATGCTGGTCATAGCACATCTAAATTGAGATGCCTAAACTGGATAAACATTTTTTTTATCGGAATGTTGCCATCGTTAACTCGCATTTAAATCAATAATATTGATCATGATACGAAAATTAAAAGGTTAAGTTGTTGAGTTGGTGAGAATATTGTTTACGTTTTATTTCACGCCCGATAAAATTATGTTTGAATGTGTTTTGGTATGTATTCTAAGCTCAAAAACGATCAAATGACCTTGAATAATGTTTAAAAATAGCCATTTTAACTATCAAAGTATGAGTCTCAGTGCTATTTTTTTCTAATAATGGGGCTTTATGTTTATTTTATTCAAATAATGAGTTTTGATGTTCATTTTAGCAAATAGTAACACAATAAAAATACATAAGTTAAGCTATATTTTTATTTTACCCCTTAACTGTAAGGATATTATATTCAAAAGTAATGTTTTGCGTACCCCATCTATATTTTCACATTCTTACAATAAAACCCGTAAATTCAGCTATGTTTCCATGTTGATAATCAATTTTGAAAAAATATTATTTCAAAGTACCGTAATGTTTTGTGTACCACATCCATATTTTCACATTCTTTCTCTCTATCTGACTCTCTCCCTCAAGCTCTCACGCTCTCACACACTTACACACACTTACACACTCTATTACACACTCTCTCACACTATCTCCCCTCACACACACATAATCCATAACACACTCTCATATAATCTTCTCTCACCCTCTATCTCACACTTTATCAACCACATACGCTCTCTATAATCACATACACTCTCTATTACATAATTTCTCTCCCATTATCTTTATAATACTCTCTAAAATGCTCCCTAACCCTCAAACACTCGCTCTCTCTCTTTCTCAAACGCTCTCTATCAAAATACCTTTTTCTAAAACTCCTTCTATTTCAAGCTCTCTCTTAAATTATCTAAATCATTCATTCTCTATCTCACTCTCTCTCAAACTCGTTCTCACTCACACTTTCTTTCTCTTAAACTTACTTTCTCCAATTTCTTCCTAAATCATTCTCACTACTCTATCTTTATCTCAAACTCACTCCCTCTCTCAAATTCATTCTCTTTCAAACTCACTCTATCAATTTCTCTTTTTAACTTTCTCTCAAATATTCTTTCTCTTAAATTCCCGCTCTATATTTCTTTCTCTAAGCTAATCTTTCCCCCTCTAACTTTCTCTCTCAAACTCTCTCACACACGCACTCACAATTTCTCTATCTTTCACACAATGTTTCTCCCAAAATGTAACACTTTCTATTGATTCAAGGTCGAATACATCGGTACATTTTGGACCTACTACCACCAATTGATTCCCCACCTCTATTTGGCCAACTCTATATCATTGATTCAACTTTTGAAAAATGTTTATGTGCACAAAACGTTTTTTAGCATTCACGGCTATCTGGCACACCACAAAAATTATCAAATATCCCCACCAAGAACCCTTATGCAATTTTATATAAAAACCCAGAAGAAATATTGACAAAAGAATGAAACTTGCTAAAAGTAGATCTACAATTTTCTGACCACATTTGTGCTGATAAACGACGATACAGCAACCAAATTTCATAGACAATTTCAGTTTTTTTCTTGTTTCTGAAGATTGATAGTCAGCACGACACTGTTATGTAGATGTACAAATTAGACAAGGGGGCTTCAAAAGGCTGTCGCTATTAAGCCCTCATTGTGATCCTTTTATGTACCCTCTCCTCTTTACCTATGGTAAACCAGGTTGGAATCCTCAGTTGCAACACAATGACCTTCGCAAGCAAAATAAACGCACTAGAATGGCCATGCTTCAGTTTGTTTCATATAGACTTGCTGTTAGTGGAGCTTTCTCCCACATTCATCAGTCACACAAATTATTCCAACAATTCTTAGTAGATCAGTACTGCAGGGTGGAAGCACAGAGGCTACAATACTTAAAATACAACCAAAAGATATTGCATATGGACCAAATGAAAGACCTAAAAGATTTCATAGTGTCCCGTACACAACAACAATACTTATTAGCAGGGAGAATTATTATACTTGTACCTTCTACTTTTCAAGGCATTCCATGAAATATGCAAAAGAGATACCAAGATACTGTGGAAATTGTTGGAAAATATGGCAAACCCGACATTGGCTTTACATTCAACTGCAATCCAAAACTGTCTGTAATAACCTCTGTTATGCTCCTAAAGGAAATATCAGGAACTGAATTCATTAACGGGAGCAAATAGTTGCGCCGGCGCAAGTTTGAAAGATGTGCCCAAATCACTATTTATTAAAAGAAGCAGGCGCAATTTGAAAACAAAGCTGCGCCTTTTATTTGCCACCACTCAAAAGTAGGCGCGACTATTAAATCATGACTCTCACTTTAATACATTTAAATGGCGTCATTCTATCGCAATGGCTTAAAATACAATTAGTTAACTGTATTTCAATTAATAATAAAAAATAATAAATCATAGGTATATGAAGCACAATATTTGTTTCAATCTAGATAGTGATAAAAAATCAATCACCTATTGATGTTGAATTTTTATTTTCAAGCAACACAATGGCATTACTTGCATTATTACAAAACAAAGCCACGAACCGTGTAATCTTTGTCTATACCTAAAGAGGTTTGTATTTCTTCAAGTTCAAAGATATCTCCTAACTAAATTTGATGGTTATTGTAGCTTTAAAATAAAATTTTAAATTTCTATAAATGTGCTATATTTGGAACTCAGCCTTAAACTAATAGAATAAATACATACTAAATAATGTACTAATATTGTTTTTGTAAAGTAGTAAGAAAGAGGGCGCTTCTAATTTTATTGCTGGTTTATAAGCATAATGTTTCGAAATCTTTGTATTTATTGTCATTTTCATTAGAGATTTAAAATATGGTAACCTTTACTTTGAAATTAAATTATACACAAGGATTGGTCGAAAAGAGCGCAATTAATGACGTTTATGGTGACGTCACCATAATCTTACCACCAGTTTGCGCCTTGTTTAGTGATTACGGAAATGGATAAAATAACATGGCACATCTACAGGAGTATCTTGGGTGCAAAGTTGAGCTATTTCTTGATTTGCGCCGGAGCAGAATTGCACTCGTTAGTGAATCCAGGCCCTCACCCTGGTATTGTTGTAGCTTGCATTTTTGCAATGTAATCTAAAACAACTGAAGGAATATTGCTTATACAAAATGTGTTTGGCCAAATAATGGCATACGTATATGTAATTTAGTTCCAAAACTTAAGACTTCCGCATTGCCACATGCTGCTCACCCTAGAAAATACAGCCAAACTCAGAGAACCAGAGATCATAGATGATCTGGTTTCAGTGAAACTACCCAGAACCACACAGTACCCAAAGCTTCATAATATCGTCATCCAACGAATGAAGAATAGTCCATGCTTTAGTCGAAATCTCACTTCACCATGCATGAAATATGTCTGATTAAAAACCTTTCCTAAGGAATTTACCAAAGGACAGTCGACAACGTCAATGGTTATCTTATATATTATTTAATAAACCCGTTTCCGGTAAGAGAAATCTCTAGGAGATCACTGACCTCTCATTTTAAAGGTGAGGTGTCCAGGATTTCGTAAAAATAGTAATTTCTAACTAAAATATGTGTTTCTCAAAGAATTTTCAGTTTTTCTTTCTGTGTTTACATCACCATGGAAACTCTGATTTGTGCATTAGTTTGGCTAAATAAATAAATATTTTTGTTGATTTATATTCTCCTATTCTTTGTCTTTAAATATTTAACTTTACTCATCTATAATTTGACAGCCCATTTCATATAATTTAAACTACGAGAAAATGGCTGAGCTAATTTTGACAAATAACCAATCATTTTAAAGGTTAGGGGTCTGGGATGTCGGCAAAAAGTAGAGGTTGAAACAAAAACCCAAATTTTCTGGCAAATTTTCCATCCTTTCCTTTTGTGTGGGCAGTGGCTCATACTTATAATTATTCTTTATTTACTTCACCCTGGGAACAATGATTTGTAGAATTGTATATCGCTAAATAAAATATTTATTCTTGGTAAAAAATATTACATAGATATTTACTTGAGTGTCTTGGTGCCAAAATAGATTAATAATTCGTAGATGGGTCGTTTAAACTTCTCATCGTGAAGTTAAGGTGGAAAATATACGTGTTGACACAAATTAAGCACTAAAACCTAAATACCTATGTAAAGTTGATATTCTTTGACGAGTAAACTTTTGACTAGAGAGTCTTGTGATGAAAAATTATATAAAACTTTTCCCAATAAAAAGTTTTGAATACATTTTAGTTCAATAATATACAGTTATTGCTGCAACGATCCACTAGTAGATTATTCAAATTCAAAAGGTTTATTGAATCTATTTATTTATATACGGAGAATATAATCAGAAATATAAAAAGTATAACATAAATTAATATCACCATTATAAACAAAATATTTCTTTGAAAACTTTTCCACTTCAGGTTTTTGTGAAATGATGTTGTTTCATTTTATATACAATAACATCAAAATTGCGACATTTTGATGTCAGAGCAATTTGGACACTATCTTTGCGTCCAATCGATTTCTATGCTTTGTTTTTATTTTCATTGGAGTGGATTTTTTTTTTTTTTTAAAGGTAGATTGTTGCAAAAAGCAGAAACATTTTTACTTCCTCCTCATGTGCAATTTTGAAAGCCTTTGCACCTGTTGACAACCAAACATGTTCCAGATCTGTTTTGTTTTAAAATTCAATACGTGCTTCATTATTGGATAGAAGTTCAAGAAGTGCCTCTGCCAACCCTTGAGGCTCTTCTTGTACAACAGCAATTTTACATTTAAAGGTATCTACAACACAATTGACAGTATGTGAATCAAGATCTATAAAGTAAACAGAGAACCATTCTTTGAGTTTGGTAAGATGCCTTATAAATGTATTTTTGGTGTCGTCAAGAGTAGTAGTTTCACAATCATCCAAAAACAAAGCTACCTTTCACTTGCTTATTAAATAATGAATGAATAAATTTAAAAATATTAAATAATTGCTAACAAAACACTATCTTACTATGATTTTTGAAGTTTTTTTTAGCATAAAATATAACAATAGGTGACTAGGCCAAAGATATTTATAAAAGACATGCGCTTATGCTAGCTCCTGAACCACAAATAATCATAACGTCCACAACACGTTGGGTGCGTTTATCCATATACGTGTTTATTGATGACGTCGTGCCAACATGGTGGACTTGCCAACGCCTTAGCAACCAAATTGTTTTGAGTTCATCATGGCGTGACGTCGCCTAAACACTTAAATTAGATTGGCCAGATGCAGGGTTTACTAAAAGAAAAATTTATCTCGTAACAAGGAACGCTCTTTTTATATAATTTTATTTATGCCTACAGAATCCTCACTACCACGGTTCCCCGACTCCTTATTCAAGGCTTCACTCTCGTGTTGGACTGTCGGGCTGGTGATGGGGAGAGTGGGGTTCAAATCTCTGTCGGGTCCATTATTGGTGGCTTTCCTTAGATGGCTTCCCCCTTTCTCTCCTTGCAAGTTTGGATATATTTCCTCTAAATTTCACCATATCCATTCCTCCCATTAGCGTAATTAGTACCATAACTGCATAACCTGAAAGGTAACTAAGGCGTTGTCCTAGAAAAAATAGTAGATGAGCAGAATATTGTGTGATAACAATTCAAGTATTCAGAGAGACATAAATATTACTCCTAAAGAGATGAACCAGGCTAATAGAGTGTTCCAGAAATTTTGAGTAAATATTACTGCTGACAGAGTTTTCTCAAGTCTTAGTCTAGTAATAGCACTGCAGGGTGTAACAAGAAAATATATTTCCGAGTTGACACTGGCGCTTATAGCTATCAGGGGTATGTAAGTAAACTCATATCTTTTAATATTTCATAACTCAGCAAAAACTGTAACATATTGGCTATCAAATAAAAGGATAGAGTGGTGACGCTTTTGAGTACCATGCATTATTCAGTTGAAACAGAAAATAAAGAAAGAGCCAAACCCGCTATGATTTTCGACAATTAAGTCAAGAGTTGACTCTATGGTAAAGTTGGTACAGTTGTTTTGTATAGCTAAAGAAAATACAATAGGGTGTTGGATGGTGTTGCTTCCCATATTTTCCATATATTTCCATATTACCCTATCTGGTCCTGTGGTGTAGTTGCCAGTGCACCTGTCTACGAGCCTAGAAGCCCCGGGATTATTTCCCAGCTGGTACCATAGACATTTCCCTCATAAAATGAATGATCCTAACAGTCACCAGGTTTTGGTTAAATCAGGCTCAAGTTAGGTCAAGACTCACCCCGGCTCCACAACTCCATAATAACTATCACCACATCATCTCAATACGGGTACGACGTGTATACAACCTCCTATGGTGCACCCTGGGTAACGTTCTGGGAAAACAGAGTGGCTAATGGTCTACACATAGGTGACCGAAACTATATTTAATGTCCGTCCCATTCATATATGTCATTCGATAAAAAAAAACTATTTGAATATACACCTGAAACAAATTGTAGTTGAAGCACACATTATAGTAAAAGGTATTTCTAATGAAACTGGGTTGATTTATACGATAAGCCATTATCACCATCCTGCTATTTTTTTTGGCAGCCACAGCAAATAAAAGATGTGCAAGCAGTGCAGAATGTTTAATATGGAATACATTAGTAGCTTGAAAAATAAGTATTAATGGGTAAGGCATTAGTCTTTTATTTAAAAATGTCATTAATTGCATGAAAAGATTGATACTAACGATTATCAAATCAACTTACATGTATTATTAAAAATATATCGTTTTTGATATATAAATTGTATTCTTTATAAATTTTTTTACATAGTAACTACGTCAAAAGTCACAAAAACACACAGCATTTAAAATAAAATCTCATATAGTGATAAAAACTGATAAATAAAATACCTATATTTAACTAATACTCTGCTGGGGTTGCCATTTGCCTCAATGGTAAACACTGAAACAAGAATAATCAGGTTGTAGAATGGGTAAGACTTTAGTATTGTAATGTAAATTATGCTATTAAAACTAATATATACACGATTCATTTTCATTTTCTGATAAATATTTCTTTTTAAAGTAGATATAAAGATGCTATCCCAACTCTATGCTTTTTTACTATATTGTTTTCTTCTTAAAACTCCACTGCTTAACTTCGTAACCATTGTAAAGTGAGTTATAAAGAAAATACGATAAATAACTTTATTTCCAACGTTCGCTAACCGATAACAAGGTATTTCAATCCAATAAAAATTCACTACCTTCCCTCTAAGAGTTTCCTATTAGTTTCACAAGTACTTCCTGAAGTAGGGATGAAAGCATTATTATAACTCTTCCCGTAATATTCCTCATCACGCCTAGCTTCGTTCGTATTCACGTGAATTGTATGTGATGGCAAGCACTTCACACTTCAACGCCTCTATTTGCACGAACATTAATACACAGGGTGTCGGAATGAAACATGATGAAAATGATTCCAACATCACTGTAACATGGACATAAATACTATCATTATGATTATTTATAATTTGGGTTACAGACGTTTAGTGAGACCGGGTCATAAAATATTTTCCTATACTCTACATGTGAGTGTAGGTGCATTTTTTCAAAAACTATGCAACATACGGTGACAAAAAAAATTACATCGTAAATACTATATTATTGTAAAAGGATACTAGAATTATCAATGTATAATTAATGTTTTGTCTATTAAAAGTAATTATTAATTTATTATCAAAATGATTCAAAATTATTTTATGATCAAACTACTAAGTATTCTTCTATAATTCTAGTAGGTCTACACTTTTACGATAGTATAAAATTTTGGTGTGGTAGTTTTTAAATCAGAATTTGTTATTTGGTTTCTTAGAAAAGTATACCTACATTAAAATGAAGAGTAAAGGAAAATATTTCACCATCTGTTCCCCACAAGTGAGACTTTGAGAGTATCGCCACGTCACTAGGCTATCATATTACATGTCAACGACTTTTCAAAGCGGAAACTCACCTGCCGTGTCAGGGTTCGACACACACTTGTCTGGGGAACATGCACCACTTGCGAGTTTCCTCTAACTCATCATGGCTGTGTACTTCGAGCGTAGCCACGCACTTTACGTGCGCAGTGGGTGATTTAGAGACAACTGGGAACCCTCCTACCCCCAACTTGGTCAGTTTCCTTCGCCGGGAAGAGTTGGCTCCTCTTTCCGTGAGTGCTGGACTCTCACGTAGGGGCATACCCCCTTGGATGTCAGGCTCCTAGTGTCAGGAATCACACATAAGAGCTTTCAAATTGAGCTTCCCATGTGTGGTACTAAGAAAATAAAATACTTATAATATACGACTTTAGTGTAATCGGTGAAGATAGGAAAGAATGCAATCCATAAGGTTTAAAAGAATGTATATTCATATCATAGGCACTGACTCCATGGGTGTTTTGAATAGTAAGCACCCCAAAATATATTTTCAGGGGTGCTCATCACCCCCAATATTTCAGAATTTTTAAAACCTTAGTATTACGGCGCTAGGATATAGGGCTGTGCTGCAAACAGTGTTTTCTATCGTAGCAAACGGCAGGTGCTGCAATCTGATATGTAAGCAAAAGTGATTAAGTTGATAACACTCGTCACTCGTGAATAGACAGCCTGGCATGTGTCGACATGTTTTCATTATAGTCTGACTAGTGGCAGTACTCATCTAGTATGTATTATTTTTGTGTCGTGCATATTTGTTTTCTTTTATTACATTTATTTTTATTTGATTTTATTAAAAATACATTGAGACTATCAAATTGCACCTTAATTTTGGCCATTTTTTAAATATGGCGCTTGAAAATATGGATATGCTATACCACCCCCTCACCCCCCTTTTTATAGAGCACCCCAAATGGTTTTTACGACTTCGCGCCTATGATTCTGACTGATTTTGTGACACAAGCTTTTCAAATACCTCCAGTCTATCGCTTTTACAATATTATTGGATTCACTATGAAAAACATATCAATAGAGGATTAAGTAACAGCTTCCCTCACATCACAAAGAAGTAATTAATTAACCCTCATTATTACAGAGACAACTGATTATTTAGGTATGTAACAAACTATTAACGGGGAAACGACGTCAATAATCACCAATAATCCTAGACTATGACGGAGTTTAAAGCCAATAAACGTGCTTCGTTGACTAGCTTTGTAGTGGATCACTTTCGGCTCCCATATTTAATCCAGTTATTGGTTCATATTAGACTGTGCTTGCCAGCTCAGAGGAACCCTATTAATGTCAGGTTTTTTATTGATCACGCGCACGCTGGTGAGTTTCATAATTCATTGACAAGGTATTATGTGGGATTACTTAGATTAATTATATTTGATGAAAGCATCGATTACTATTTTAATTAGTTTGATATTGCGTAAAGTGATCAAGATCCACGTTATGTAATAGGAACATAATCTAGAGAGAGCTTGATGCGAGGTTAACGTTTAAAAACTATACTGTGCATTGTTAGGGAAAGTACAAAAATTACATATTTTTTTAAACTATTCAGTTTTATTCTAATAACAACGTATTTATAATTTCTTGAACTTAAATAAATAAATAAAAAGTTAGCTGTATGTTTTTAATATTTTTAAAAATAGGCACGAAGAACGATATTAGGGTTATAATGCTCTTAATATAGCCACCCTCTTTCATCCCCTACAAAAAGTCATGAAGCATCACAAATAACAAGCATAGTCAAGTAATAATCTATTTATCTAGCTATGTAAATATTAAATTAGATTCATAAGGCTATCCATCAAAACAAATCTCAGAAATAAATGTTTTTCTATTGCTGTTATAGCCGCAACATACAGTGGGACCCCACCGATGACACTCTGTACACTGAACCCATTTCTCACCATGTTTGTCATTGGAGAACCATTTATCACACACAAAACACTGAGCATCTTCATCATTTCCACTGTCTTCATAATTCGTTTCTACAAAACTCAGGTGGTCATCTTCATCTTAGGACGATGAGGAGGAAATCGTGCTCCGTTTATCGTAACGTGTCTGTGGTCCCAGCTTTCCCCTCTTTACTCGCTTACCTCTCTGAGAAGTTGACGGATTTGGTAGCGTAGTTCCTGATTTATTTTTTAACGCAAATTGTCTTTTCTCGCTTATCTCTCGCTTCTTTTTTTTCATTGGATTCTTTTAGAGCACGATCATCTATTACTTTGTTTTTGTAGGGTGATCTTGTCACAAGAATTGCAGCACCCTGGCGATAAATCTGGTCAGCTGTTTTGTTATTTTGTATTGTTGGGACGGGATTTATTTCTGATGGTAATGTGAAAGGAGGTTCACTGTTGTTCTCTTTTTACCGTATATCTTCTGAAATGAGGTTGTGATCTTGGAAAACATTTCTATTCATGGGAAGCAAACCAGTTTTCCGGAATCCATTTACTGCTACTTCCACTGTAGCTAATTTCACATAAGCTTTCCCCATTAAGTTAGCAATTTTATAGCTTGTTACTTCTTGACCAGGGTTGTTTTTAAACAAATTCTCAATTTTTTTCGTGTGATATGTTTTAAACGAATTCATGAAAGCCCCATCTAACGGCTGCATACGATGTGTACAGTGAGGGGTTGGCACACAATTACCACTCCGTTAGCTCGAGCCATATCTATAACGTCTGGATTTCTAACATGTGTTGTGTAATGCCCATCTAATACAAGAACCACAGTGTTTGTAAGTGAGGGTTTAACAGTAGCAATGACATGTGAGTGGCACCAATTGTTCCAGGGGGAGCTCCATCTTTCTTCATATTCTTACGAGGGAACACCATTAACGGGGGAACACCATTACAGAGGCACTCATACACGTGACCACTGTCACAAGAACACATCTTTCAGCGGATGATAATGATTACCCTTCAATGACACAGCTTTGCTTGTTTTGTGCTGAACCGCAGTTGAGTCCAGTTTCATCAATATTGAATAATCTATTGGGTGAGAAATTAATTTTTTGTCTTTCGGGTTCAAACACATAAAAAAAACTTTGACAATTTTTTGGGCGTGAAGCCCTTCCCTCTAGAAAAACTGGTTGGTTTAGGCTTTCGAAGAGTTAACTAAGGATGTCTTTTAAGGAATCATGAAAGCCATTTCTTTACTGCTTCCTCTTTTTCGTTAGAAAATGGGTGTGACAGTTTGTTTTTCATGGCTAGTTGAAATGCCATGCACCTTGTGTCCCTTGTAGTTAAGCCAAAGAAATGTTTCTCCATAATTAAACAATATTTCACCAACTCCTCCTCAAGCTCATTAGGAATAACAGGCTTCCTGCCCAAACTACCTTTAACAATTTTTACAATATTTTCTTCTTTACTTGTCACATAATCTTTACTTTCTTTCTAACTGCTGCAATGGTGGCACGCATGTTGCCTGCATCCCAAGTTTTACGTGTCTTAATATTTGGTGAAGACATCTGCAATATAAAGAGAAAGGAATATTAAAAATGTTGTAATTTAATTGGGGTCTTGATATCGTCCCCTAGGAGAAATTAAGAACTATCTAGGGGACGATAATGTGCATCTAAACACATCTCAATAAGGTGGCCTTACTGTTAAAACCAATAAATATACTTAACTATTGGTTAAACAAAGACGAGAAATGTTCCCCACGCTATAATGTGAATAAGAAAGCAGAAAACATATCTCAGCCTGGTTGGCTGTTGATCAAATTAATGTTATCAAAAACTCTGATACTGTTATTTCAAAAAACTAATACACCGACACACTTGCGCGTCTTGAAACTGCACTATTCTCACACAATATGATTGGTTTAGCTCTCGGTACAACTTCCACCAGCTACCGGTAGGTTACAGCACTTAACAGACCAAGAATGATGGGGGAAGAAATTAGGAGAGGGGACGATATTCCGATACTTTCCCTTACAATGTAGATTAATCGGTTTATGAAAGTAGCACCAGTGGCACCAGTGGCAAGTTTATGTTTGACTTTATTTTCAATGCTAATATAATCTTGCCAGTATAACAACTATTCAACCTAATTTTAAAAAGCCGCAAACCATTTAGGAAACAATCATAAACAAAAACAAAATTTAAACCGGGGACCAAAGATATTTAAATTCTCGAAACGTCGTAATATCTATATTTTTTTAATTCACCTTTGTTTATGAAACAGTTCTTAATTTCTATTTATTTATAAGTGCCTTTGTGTTTTTTTATTTTTTACTAAATTTTTTATAACTAATGCGTTAATGAATGTGTATTTTTGTTGCTTTTATACGTTTTTTATTCCTACTTTATTTAATTGAGTACTTTGAGTGTAGTAAAAAAACTAGTTTTCAAGGCATTAAAAGATTGAAAATATCGTTTCATTCAGAAAATAGGATCAAAAATGTAAAAATCTAAAATTAAGATACATAACATATTTTTTATTATTGGAAAAAACCCTCTACAGTCCTGGAAAATTTCAGTTTTCTGCCTTGCCTAATATATATACACCTATCACCCATTTCCCACCCTTCTTCCCATTTTATACATTTAAAATCTTCAATCCTTTATGGTTATTTGGAATGGTCTTTATACCTTCCTGTTTTCCTCTCTTAGTCCCCCTCCCCCACTTTGTTTATCAAAGTCGAAATTAAAATTTAACATTTTCAGGTTTTTGTTTTAAATGGAGTGGTATTTTCACGTGTATGTTAAATTTCAGTTTTCTAGCACATTGGGAAATAATTTTGTACTATTATTTTTTTAAATTTTGAATCCAAACCCCCTTTTCTCCAATTCACCCTGAAGAGTTGTAATTCTGTATATTTATTTGCTTATCTTAAGTTGTCCCTTTACCTGTCTGCCAAATTTTAATTTTATACCTCATTTAAAAAGTGTATTTTATTTTATAGGTATTAATTTTCTAGAGTCCCATTTTTAAATTTTCCAATCTTATATATTTCTGGTAATATTGGACAATCCATCTAACTTTCTGCCAAATATTATTTTCCCAGCTCATCTTGAAATGGGTTTGTTTTCCCAACAGATCTACTTACAAATTGATATATAATGTAGAGAAAATGTTTATGGTAAAATTTTGCGATACTCTTGACAAATATTCAAGGACTGTTTGCCACATTACTAAGCTATACTACAAGTTAAACTAACGTAATTATTGAGGCACTATCTATTTTTATTTCACTGTATCACCTTGGAATTTATTATTACTCTTGACTTGAAATACATTTAAAACTAATGTAGTATAGATATGTATTAATAAAGATAGTACATGAATTGTAGGTTTAAGAATGGAAGGTGGTCGATCGAAATCCTAGATATGCTATCGGTTAGATGAAACCTGCACGAGAAGGTAAACTAAATTATCAATGTAGTTCAAACGGGTTTGTCGGAGACAGTGAGTTCAAACCTTGTATTTTGGGCCGGACGTGTTGTGGCTATATTTCTAAATAGTTTATCTCACTACCTTCGCGAAAATTTTGGTACATTTTCACTAAATCCTAACTTTCTTATCAATATTTTTACTGTGTATATATCTGGGTGTCCCGGACACTCAATGAACACTGTCTAGCTGAAGGCATAATATAACCAAAAATATGCAATTAAATACAACATAAACTAGAATTAATGTTGATACCTAAGCCTTACAGTTTGGATACCAGCATTTCAGAAAGAATAGTGAATAATGATTAAACTGAACCTTTTCTGACTTAGATTGACATTTCCAGCAGAGAATCGAGTAAAGGTTAGAGAATTTTTAAGATCCACATTTAATATTATTTTTATATTAATTTTACTCTAATCAACGAGGTAGTTAACGTTTTAAATAAAGGTATTATGATATTAGGTATAACTTAGAATAAACGTGAGGGAGAATATATAAAATAAAGCTATAAGTTACATGTGTAAAAACCATCCTCTGGATGTATCTGGACAAGTTTCTAGCTTCTACATTATCATCACCATAATATTCAGTCTATTGTGTGAATGACGCATCAGACCATGTTACCACTAGTACCTTATTTATTACTGAGAATATCCATTATATAAAGTATCCAAGAGTGACTAAAAAAAATTGGTTTAAAGGTAAACTTTTAATTTTATTTTTATAAACGACCCTAGTGTTAGATCGAAGGTAAATTCCGTTTAATTATTATCAAAGCCAATCAAACCTATCACAAATACATTGCCAAAGGAGCTTCCTTTTTCTATAAACACATCTTTTTCTCGTAGATAACTTCCTCTAGGTACTCAAGGTATGTATTTTATGCGTCCTTCCGCTCTGCTTCCCGTCTGTGAACCACTTTATGTAAATCTAATTTTCGGTTAAGAGCGTGGCTTGGAGTTAAATCTGTCTAGTGCAGTATTTCGTTCACAGATCACCCCCAAGAAAGCTACATAAGAAAGCTTTTTGTATTTCAGAAATTGGTCTAGTTTTATTTTGCTTTTTGTACACACTCCAAAACTTCTATACTTTCTTTTATAACACAAGAGACGTGCTTTCAAGTATAAAAAACACACTTAAGCCCTATTTTTCAAAGTTGATGGAGCACTTTACAATAAATATATGATAAATGCAATTTTTCAGTATTCATACGAGCATGATATCTTAAAACGTTAACCTTAACCATTTTCATTTAATATTAAATTATGAATTTAATATTAAATAAATTTAAAAATTCACAGGTAAATCTGTAAGAATTGGTCTGAGTGTTTTACACCGGAATTATGGAAATATGTTAAGTGCAAAAGTGTATAAAAAGCTTTGCATAGAGTTAGATCACCATTTCAGTCTTTCAATGATCCTACTTTTTAAGTAAGAATAAAATTATCGTTGTAATGATTAGTAGATACAAATTGTTATGTATATATATATATATATATATATTGTAACGTTGGGTGCGCGTGACCTGGGAGGGTCACAGTGGCTGGTCACACGACACCGTGCGAACCAAGAGTTCTTTTGAGGATATTGGAGTATGTTGCAGGTTAAATATGAATTAAAATACTCGCAGATCACTCAAGGTTTTGATTATTAAAAACACCACTCAAAAACATTCACAGAATTAAAAATACAGTTAAGCAATTCTACAAATTAGGTAGTCAAATTAATTATGTAAATTAATAAACCGATAAGGACATAATAAATAATAAACTGAATAAATTATAACTGAGTAGTTCACTGAGCTAAGTTATACTATTCATTGTCTTTAAATTAATAAACAAATGAAACACATAAAATAAAATTACACTGGATTAATTATAACTAAACAGTTTACTGACTCAGGTAATATAGGCAATTGTTTGTATATCAATACACAAATAACAACACATTAAATAAGATTACATCAAATCAAATAAACAGCTTGTTAACAAAAATACTGAATAACTGGTTAAATATCCAAATATCAGTTTCTAAAAACGTTCGTTCACAGTAGATTTACTTTCACTGTTAAAGACACTCACGGCACCTCGCCACAGGTCCCAGTGCCATACACACTACTCCGGCACACGCCATACGAACACTAGACTCGCTGGTCCACTCCCGGACTCACTGGTTGAGAACCAAGAACTGAGAACACCTGAAATCAAAGCCATTTACAGATGGTGAATTTGTAAAGGAGAGTATGGATTTGACAGTTGAAGTTATCTGTTCATCACAAAAACATTTATTTTCAAAAGTTAGCAGCTTGTCAGGAGTAACTTTGACCTGAAGGATTGAAGAATTAACGAGTGACTTTGAGAACACACTTAAAGGTTGTGCATTTCAGTTTGTGTTTTGTTTTTTTCATTGACCCTCTATGAGAGTACTGACATTACAGGCAATTCCCAGTTGGCTATTTTTACCAGGGCGATTTACAATTACTTTACCATACCAGAAGAATTTGCCGCATTTTTCCCAACAAGTGGCACTACTAAAGGCAGTGATATTTTAATGCTGTCTCTTCTACTTTGGACCGATACGATCCACAGTTAAGGTGCGGCAGAAGGGAGCACGAGTAACTTTACAGTTTTTATAGCATTACATTTTTTTGGCAAAAATAAATAAAAAATTTCTCCAGTAGCAATGTAAAGCTTAGTTTTCTGCACATGCTAATATCAAGAGATTTTGAATATCTGTCAGGGGTGTCCTGGAATTTTGTCAAAACATTTTAAATAAAGCGAAAAAGTTTTGACAACATTCTAGGACATCCTTGACAGATATTCAAGATCTGTTGATATTAGCATGTGCAGAAAAATAAACTTTATGTTGCTACTGAAGAAATATTTGATTAATTTTTGCCTACAAATTTATATTCCATAAAAACTGAAAAATACTTGCAGTCCCTTCTGCCGCACCGCAATCTTTCCAGAGTAGACACGGACGGAGCTCCTGCAATAGTAGGGAAAAATGAAAGTATTGTGGCACTAATATGAAAAAATCTAGTACTACTAAGTGTCAAAATGGCAAATTCATACAATATCATTGCATTATAAATCAAGAAAACTTGTGCGCTAAAAGTGTGTGCTTCAAAGATGTTTTAAAAGATATAACAAAAATAGTGAACTTCATCAGATCCCAAGGATTGAACTACAGGACATTTAATACATTCCTTAAGGATATGGGCTCAGAGTACGGTGATGTATTCTATTACACAGAGGTTCGCTGGCTTAGTAGAGGTAAGGTAAGAATTTTCGACACGAAAGAAGAAATTCGTGAATTCATGGCAAGTAAGAGCAAGCCTGTCCATCAGTTCAACGACCCTGAATGGATGGCTGATTTTGAATATCTTACTTATGTCTCTATTAACCTAAATGACCTGAACATATGACTATTAGGTAAGAACTGTTTGGCTCATAAGATATTTGACCAAGGGAAAGCATTTGAAAACAAACTTCATTTGTGGGAAGTTCAACTACAAGAACGTGAATTGACACACTTCCTGAGAGTATCCCAATGTAAAGTTCGTAACAACGAAAAATAAATTACTGCACTCATTGATCTAAGGTCCGATTTTAATACACATTGCCAAGATTTCAAATCCAATGCAATATTGTTCAATATATTTTCCACTCCATTTAGTGTTGATGTTGAGGACGTGCCGAGCAATGTGCAAATGGAGCTTATTGACTTGCAGTTTGATACAGATTTAAAAGAGAAATATATATGTATGTAGATCTTTTGACATTTTACTCAAAATATGTTTAAAAAAAATCCAAATCTATAATGTCATGTTCTGCTCACAGTATCACTCTTTGGCAGTACCTGCAGCTTTGAATAACTTTTCTCAAGGATGAACACTTTGAAGTTGAAATTGAGGAACCGACCGAATGACGCCCATTTAGAAAGCTCCCTTCGAATTAGTACAACTGGTATTAAAGTCAATATTGAAAAATTAGTTAAGAAATACCAGTGCCAAGTGTCTCATTAAAATTAGACCCGTAAACATTTTTAGCAACATCTTTTTATATGGGTAAATATTTATTTTCTATAGGAGAAATTTAGTTTTAAGCTTTAATTTTAACATTTTTATAATGATTTGTTTTAGATTTTAGGTTATTTTCACAGTATTGCAAAATAACATTCTGACAACTGTATAAACATGAAATTAGAATATTAGGCTAGGTGACATGTTTTATATAAGGTGGGACCCGTAACACTTTAGCTGGGGAAAAAGTGGCCCTTGATTAAAACAAGGTTGAAGATCACTGGTCTTAGTCACCACTCTCACAATGTATACTGAACTGCCGACGGCGGGGAAACTGGGTATTGAAACCCAGTTGGGTGTACTGAGGGTGGTTATTCCAAAATGGTTTTTCACTCTCCTTACATAACATTCGTGTTCACTCCCACTAAATAGTACCTTCATAATCCCTAGATTATTAGCGTAACTAGTACATAGGCTTACAAACTGACTGGGTAGTAAGACGTGGTGCTAAAGAAAGAAAAAGTATATGTGGTAGGTTTGATATAGTTTTCGGTGCCTTAAGCAGATAAATGTGACAATTGGCGTAAATTATTATTACTAGCACCGCGTCTTACTACCCGTTCGGGTTATACGCACTTACGCTAATGTGTAATGGTAGGGTGAATGTGAGATGAAATGAAGGACCTACAGTTTAACGTGGAATCCGAACCACGGTGGAGGCCTGGCATTCCTCACATTCACAAGATGTCTTGTCAGAGGCGAAGGAAGGGTTTGGTAATCAGATAAATCTTTGCCGGGACCGAGGATTGGACCCCGGCCGCCAGCATAGAAGCCTGACACCTTACCCCTGGACCGCCAGGTCACCTAATTGGCGTAAAACTTCCTTGAAAATAGGCTAGTTTACGTTATAGTATTTAAATATAATGAATTCAGCCTTCCAGATGTAAATCACTCTTGAATATGTGATGCGGTACGGAACAAATAAATGAAGGATTGCAGAAAGCATTAAGCGATCATATTTGTCCAATTTTAGGCCTTGATTCTCGTGTTTTTATATAAATCTGCTGCAGGTTAGAAAAATGTAAGGACTGATCTCAGAATATTAAAAACAACTCCAATCTTGACAACTTATATTCAAGACACAATCAATCCAAGGCTCTGCAGTGTTGATACGTACCTTTCAGCTACCTTTTAAGGTATCAAGCTTAATTTGCATTATTCCACTATGGTATTCTACCTTATAAGATAGGGTCACAGCGTAATCCATCATGGTAAGATCGTTAAGGGTAATTGGAATGAATGCACACTACTTACAAATATGGGAAGCAAGGATAATAAATGTAAATAATGGAAATCTAAGGGAGATTTTAAAAAGTCGCTGACATTTTGAAATATTTTTTTCTATAAGTTTGGATACAAAATATAATAACAACCGAGTGTACACTACTTGTTTTAATTCCATTTTATGTGATTTTGCAAAGAGCCATGACGTATTTATCTTGAATAACGCTTTGGTCAGTAATTTAAAATAAAACAGTGATTATGATTATATTTTCCATTAGTAGCTTTGCATTTAGATACTGGGAAAATGTATGTTTTTTTAGAATATGAAAAACATTGAAAGGTCAAATAATTCCCAGATTTAGAAAGAAATTAATCCCTACAGTGAACATTTCATTAAATGTTTTAAAACTCTTTCATTTTTGCACTCGACTAACATACAAAACATAAAATCCAGTCTTTATACCCCGATTCATTATACAAAATTAATTGATTATATCATGCATAGTAAAATGTAACTATGGATAGGAGTATGCAACCCTTAGTAAAGTGCCTATGTCAATATAAGAGTATTTAAAAAACCTTTTTACTGCAGTGATCAAAAAGAAAATTATAATATATTTGTTAAAATTTGATTTAATTAATGTTATTATTATCGATATACTTGTGTTATTTTTTCTATAAGACGTAGGTCATCACTTTAATAAAGCGAAGATATTAGTTTTTTTAATATATATCTTTATGTTAGTAGTCACTTTTAATCTAAATATTATTTTGCTTGTTTTCATAAGTAGGCTACCTAAATTAAGAAATAATATTAATGTAAATTAAAAGATATACATCCATCAAAAATATGAATCCTGGGAGTTCGAGTTTGCAAACTAAGCTTTACCGAATGTTAAGACTATTCTATGCAGAGTCTTGTCATTATAAGTTTGTCATCAATTAATTACATCAACATCCAAATTTATTACTGTATCTGATTATTAGTCTCACTTGCAACGAGATCACAATGAAATACAGCAGTTACACTAAACTAAGAAGTTATCTTAATTATCTTTCAATGGAAATCACATTGAATCCAACACGTGTAATCAGATTGTATTTTGAGTTTGTTAAAATTAAAATACGCTAATTTGAATAGTTTCTGTATTAATTTAATTTTAAGTAGCTCTGTGATTAAAATTAACACAACTTATATTACTGGTCTCATTTCACTACGTGTTAATAAGACTATTATATATATATTAATAATGTTTATATTTAAAGCATTCAAATTAAAAAAAGATTATTGATATCCTATCCAACTCAAAGATTGGAAATTTACAAGGAATTTAATTTATTTATCTTTTTAAAATACATTTAAGATGTGGATGTAGGGAACGCGAGAAAAGAGAAGTGTTTTTGCACTTTTTATAGCAAAACTTTTTTTGTCCAAAATAAATAGAATATGGTTCCATTACAAACATAAAGCTTAATTTTCTTCTCGTCGTGATATTGACAGTTCTTAAAATATAACTGTCATTAGAATAACAGCATTTGACGAGAAATTATTTAAATGATCAGAAAATGTTGTCATTAAATTCCAGGACACCCTTCACATATATCACTTGATATCATTTGATATCACCATGTGAAGAAAATTAAACCCTATGTGTGTACTGAAGCAATAATTATTTGAATTAATTTGACCAAAATAAGTTTGGCCATAAAAACCTAAAAAAAAATACACTAGCCTTTACTCACATCACATATACATCTCAACCTTAAGCAAATCTAAATCATGCCTTACATACAACCAATGACATATCTGAGACAATAAGAGTATTGAAAATACCTTTTGATTATTGTTAAGTTTACTTACAACTCTTCTTTATAATCAAGTTACTAAATTCTATAAGATATGCCAAAATAAGACGAACAATCTTTGCCCTAAGTTACAACCAATGACGAACTACGTTTGGTTGATTATTATGTATTATAATACATTAAGCTTAATATCAGCAGCGTATAATGTATTTGTGTAATAAAATTTATCCACCCTATGCTTCTGAACCGAGACTGTAATTATGTCCTGTACCTCGTCATCCCATCACAGGTACAAGAGAAATTGTCACTTGACTACCAAATTAACACTCGGTCAACATTAATTGTGTATTGTGTGTCTGCTGCGAGAAATACTGCAGGCGTTATTACCCTCAGGGGAGGTTTGATGGGCTCCTAACATACCTCTCACCCCTAGGGGACATTTAGGTGATAGAGACGGGTCACTTAGGAAACTCACACTGAGCCCGCCGGTGAGAGGAAGGGGGTAATATAACTGGGTGAGAAGGGGGGTTCCCAAGGGGTGGCATTGTCACCAAGATTAATTTAACAACAGGCTTAATTGATAGGAGGCGTTGACCTCCCACCGGCAGACTTTGATCGATCTACCTGGTCACTGGCCGATGACAGGTGGTTTTGTTTGATATACATTAAACCGACCGGAATTACTTAGACAATAAAGTTATATTTAGGAGTTTTTTGCTTGATATTGATTAAGAAAGGCGTTTAAAAATTGAATGATATTCGTAAATTGAAAAAGGACACTTGGCCACCGGAATGGAACCCGAGACCTTTGGCTTAGAACGTGAATACTCTACCACTGAGCTATACATGTTTCATCTCGTGATCAGAGTCAATATTGATTGATATTTTAATGAAAATAAGTGAGTTTTCTACATTATTCGTGATATACAATTACATTTACAATTTTAGAAAGAGATAATTTATCCAAAACACATGTCATGTTTTTATATATATATATATATATATAAAAACATGACATATATATATATATATATATATATATATTTCAATTTATTTACTTGAAATCGTTAACGTAAAGGGGCTTAATATGCGACATTTAAACTTTTAGATAGTACTAGATTTTAAAATGCTAAAATTGCAATATAATAATATAAAAAATAGAGTAGGTTTCAAGAAAAGTATACTAATTTGGATTATTAGCATTATGATAATAACCAGTGCTTGTATCATCATAAATAAAACCTCAATGAAAGTAACTCCCACGCACAACATTCTATAAAAAATATTCTATATATTGCTTTTTTTTTTAATTCCTTAAATTTTAGCCATTTATGCTAAGAATAAAATATAGAGAAATATATTTCAGACTAGCAGTGGTAGCAAAGTACTTTTTTTTTAAATAAATTGTTGCCAAATTGACTTAGAATTTGGTAGTTAATAAAGTTATAATTATTTATCTTAAACAAATTTTTTAGTAAATTATATTTTCATGAAGTGATTCATGGAAAGTAGCCTTAAGGCGCAGTTTAAAAGTATTCAGGAAAGCATCCTCTAAACATCTATATTAGTTTTGATGAAGGAAAAAATATAGATATCTTAAAACTATTACAATAAATGCAAGTGTAATGAATTTATTCATAATCTAACACATTAGTTAAAAATTCACATTTTCAGAACCTTTTGAAAAAATATTTCAAACTTAAATACACAACATTTTTCAAATATATATTTAATATTATTTTTAAACAAGAATTTCTCCCTAATTTTTTAAGCTAAAAACGAATTTTAAAATGAATAATTATATCAAAATATAACTAAATTATTGACCATCTCTATATGAAAAGGATAACTTTTTTTTACGTTTAAAATGATTCTTCTTATCACACATTTTGTGGTATACCAAAATAATAATTGGAAGACACTTTAAGATAACTCAAATAATGGAATATATATTTTATTAATAAATGTATTTGGCGTCTTGTGACAAACAATAATAAATGTACAGTTTATTTAAATAAAATGTTGATAATTATAAGGTGAACTTAATTTATCAAATAATGGCAGTCGTAAATTTTCTGACTTAACTACTCAGCATTTGATTTCCCTTGAATAATATTGTTTCTCTAGAAAGATTATATGTTGGTTTTCTATTAAAAATATTTTGCCAATTATGTTTAAAATTGGTTCTCCTTTATTAGTTATGGTTTGATAAGTATTTGAGTATAGTTTTAAAACGACATTGGGTTTTATGTCTGGTTTAAGGCACGCGTCTTCAAAGTTAGTGCATTCCCTGTTGACGTGATGAAGTTTTAAAGGGTTTGAGAAAGTTGGACGATTTACTTTACACCCAGGCCAACCAACTCTACAAGAACAAATGTCATTCAACTTGGAACAGGAGTAGGGAAGAGACATCGGTAGAATTTAATGGCTATCGTAGTGGGGTGAACTTGCGGGGTTTGGGGGTCAGACGTGAGGGTTGGTTTCATTATGACCGGGAACGCTGTTACAACTTGGCGAAAGAAGAATCTTCAAGATGCAAAGTTTTCTTAAAAAGGTTTTGAAGGAAATTACATTGGACCCATCCTGGGTGATTTAGAAATGCAGACAGAGAAAAATCAATATTAAAAAATATATTTAAACCTTTTTAAAATAGTTAATTGGTCGTTTCATAGTATTATCTTACTCTTTATGATAATTCCTTTTTTTATTTCAAATGGTTTCTGTTGGTTTAACGTTTATTCATATTAAAATTAATCATAAAAAAAGACCTATAACCTATAATCCTAGATTTATTTCAATCATAAAACTCTAATTTACCATTCCTAAACATCTCAGTTTAAATTAGCTTTTTATTTTAAATAAATTTGTTTCCATAATTTTATACTTCTGTTAAAACTGTGTTATCATTACCGTCGTACTTTTTTTAAAGAGTATAAATACATTTTGTAATATTTTATTTATAAGACTCAAATATGTGAATTTAAATACATCTTCTTCTTTTAATATTATTTCAAGGTTCTCATTATTATCTGATCCACTATCAAAAGCCACACAGAAGTCTCCATATTTTAGTATCCCATGATTATTTTTTTTTACATAAATGCCACTACACTACATAAACCGAGTTATACTCTTCCTCTCCCCTAAAGAAAAATGGCTACTGTGAGTTTCTCTTGATTGGGAATAAGTTTATTAATAAAAATAACTAATTCTATTCTGAATTTTTAACTGCTCATTCTTTAGAAATATTCATTATTGAGAGGTTATGTCAGTCTTTGAATTAAGAATAAGTATATATATTTTTTTAAATAGATACTTATTTAATCTATATTAAAGTATATGAAGTGTAATACTTAAACATATTTTTGAAATACATTTTTTTAAATTTTAAAGGGTAATCTATTTATTCCATATTCGTGTGTCCCCATGACTATGATAAAGAAATGTTATAAAACGCATTATTTAAATTTCTTCCCTAACAAAAAAAATGAAATCCTTAAAAACTCTTTCAATGTTTGTCTTTCTCACCCCGCTCGAAGGTTGAAATCGGAACGTGAGCTGCATTTCTAACTCAAATTATACCTTCCTTTCCCCCTGTTCCTGTGTCTTTCCGGAGGGGAAGCGGGGGTGTTCAACGTCACATCTATGGAAACCGTATTCTACGAGAAATTCAAATGGATGGAGTTTCGAATGATTGTATTACGCGTGCTCAGATGACTGAATAATCTAGCTTCGTTGTGTTTAATAAAAAAAATGTTTTTGAAGCAAACCAGGAAGACAGAAAGGTTTACTACTTAGCTTTATTAGCGAATAAAAGAGAAAACTATCATTCCTGGACGAAGAAAGATGTGATGACAGTGAAATGAAACGAAACGCGTTTTCAAGACTACTTCATTTTGAATGTTTTTAAGTTATGGGATGCGATTTAAAGAACAATTGGTTGATAAAGATAAACATTTAATTTATGTGCAAAACTTTAATTACAAAGGTGAGACATTGGAATAATTGATTTGAAATAGTTTTTGATACAAGCTATACCGATATAAGAACACTGGTTGAAAGTATATTTTAACAAGCAGTCATGGTTTAGATCGTTAAGGAAAACAGCTGCAAGATCTGAAAGTTCCTAAAAAAAACTGCACATTTTTTTTTCTACACAAGCGCATTCCAACTTGGGGTTCATGGACTGTACAAGTATGTGACAATTTATTGCTCACCTCTACAAAATACACACATAGACACTTTCACGTTCTACTACAACAATTTTAGCAGCTGACTCTACACACCACACACACACACACACACACACACACACACACACACACACACACACACACACATAGATATAAACTTCACTCTCAAATATATAAATATATCTATTTTAGAGAGTGAGGGTTATTTGAAGTTAATATGAACATTACATCTAAGACAACTTTTTTCGTAATTGTATGCCCTTTTTACAAGTTATTTATGTCTGCATACTCACAAATTATATTTAAAAACAGTTTTTATTTTATGAATTATTAGGATTTTAATAAAAAATTTACTGACAAAGTTTGGACTAATGAAATTAAACATAAACCGACTTTTACGACACGTTTGTATGTGAATCACGATGGACTAGATATATTTAAAACATTCACAGAAATGCTATCATTTATTATTAATGAGTTCGAGAAATAAATCATATTGTAACAGATAAGAATATTCCTGAATTTTATTAAATATTATGACAAATTTCTAAGTTTATACACGTATAGCATATCATGTTTTGCTCCAGAAAGGTCAAGCATGAAGACTAACTATTCTAATAAAAAAATATGTAATACTATATTATCAAGTTATGTATAATTATTTATATATATATATATGTATGTATGTATGTATGTATGTATGTATGTATGTATGTATGAATGGTTTTTGCTACCAATCTATCATTACTCGTTAAAGAGAGACTCTAGCAAAACTGGTAAATATTCTTCACTGTACGTATGATCCACAAATTTCATAGCGCTTATCTAGTCAAGAAAATTAAATTAAGAAACATTTATAATTTGTAGTTTCCTACGAAATCTTTTTTTATAATTTGTAGCTTCGTATGAAACTTCTCATAATTCATGTCTTCTTATCGCAAGGAGGTTTGGGGGAAGATAGGCAAGCAAATATAGACTGAAACGTGAACCGAATTTTACCTTTTTACTCCATTTTTCTTCTTGAGATTTTCATCTCACCGAGCAATGTATCTTTCCTTTCCTCCTTTTAACTTTGTGTATTTAAGCCGTAAAGAATTTTTGTGCGCGATTTGATAACCGCTAAAAATGAAACGTGTTATGCATTTTAGAAACTTGAAATGGTACAATCTTGTGTAGATTTTACTCAATTATATCTTTTTTGAACATCTTGAAAATAGTATAACCAAAAGTACTTACAATGGTTTTCCATATGATTGAGATTTGATGATTTGATTTGGGCTTCCCATTTACTCTTTCTTCCACATTACCTATATTGCAATAAAAATTGTTCATAAATGTTTATGTGAATTCTCTTAACGTTTGTGTTTTCTCATTTGGAAAATGTAATTCTTACACTTCCTACTTCCTGCTTTTGTTCGAGATTAACTCTTGATTTTAATCTTGTTTCAAAAATAAAAAGAGCTGTTTTCAGGAAGTGGAAATAAAAAATAAAATACTTCTTGAAATAAAACATACTATAATATTTATTTTTAAATGAAAAAATTATTGAACATACTAAAATATGTTTAAGTTATTTTACGTTTAACATGTCCTACTATCCGTCAGCCCCACGTATATTTTATGTTGGTAGCATTTTAGAGTAAAGGGATAGTAGGAAACAATCTCATTGTCTGCCATATTTTATAACGACGAGTTTGTAAAAGTTGTGAAACATTAAACATAGCAAAGACAGTATGAAATGCTCACAAAATTATTATTTTATATTTGGTTACATGAATATTATTCATGAAACATATAATTAGACTGCTTAGAATGGAATATTAGCCTATTTTAACTTTCATTGGCAAGGATAAGTTTGTTTCGTATCACGAAGATTGTTCAGGTCAGATCTTATTTTGGTGAGATGCAGAGAAAGGCCATTTTCAACTGCCAGTGGGCTTAAGTAGTTATCATTGTCCTAATGGCTAGAAATTACTATTATACTGTAAATATATGTGGATACAAACATTAAAATTAATTGAACTACTCTAATGGAAAAAGAAACGAATTAATGTTTTCTTACCTGTATTTACAAATTAGAGTTAACCAGAACTTTAAGAATTCATTGAGCCTCTCAGTTGAAGAGTATGCTCTTAGCGTGGATACCAGAAGCTATTTCAAAATTTTGATTTGGATTGACAGCTTTTTTCTGCGAATTAAAGGTCACACTGTAAACTCGTCATACTTTTTCTGTTTGTCTTACATAATATTATATATTGGTACACCAGAAATTTAACTCATGAAATATGTAGTTGAATTTGTGTCTGTGGGTGAAGTGAAGTATAGAAGTTATTTAATGAAAATGTAAGGTTCTCTTTTATCTTAGTCTTGTCATATTGGAACACCATTCATCCCCGGGATCGTATCGTCTAGAGTTTGTTTTTATTTCATTATTGTGAGTGTCCGTTTCTCCGAAGTATTTTTGGTTTCCATCCCCGTATATTTGCATCAACATTTTTCTGTTTGTCATTTCGGGGAGCTCTCCTATCTTTGATCTTCTGTCCTCCCCAGCTATGATTGTAAGAATCGTATTTTGGACTCTCTGGCCCCTAATTAAGTGGTTATTGGCAGAAAAAGTCGTAGGAAACCACTTCAAATAAATAAAAATGTTACACCTCACATGAAACCTCTCATACTCGAAAAATGAGGAACACATCGAAGTTTGAGAAAGGCTAGCCTTGAGAAAATGCACCTGGACTAACGTATATATTTACTATGATAGATCACCTGTGGAAGACCAACACCACTGCGCCCAGCCTATATTTGAACCTTGACCTCACCATTATGTATATTAATACCATGTGGCCACCAGACAGTAAAAAATGGCCAATTTTTCACAATGGAAAACAAATCCACCAAAACGAGCCTTAACTTGTGACTCCAAGCCAGACATATGTATCTAAAATCACATTACTATGTTAATGGCAAATAGCCCACATTATCCCGATTATATTGCCATGGCTTGAATGCCAAACGTTTAGGTTTCTAAAGTAAAACACCTGTTGACGGCTTCTTGAACTATAATGTATCCTCTCCTCCTGCATGGCACATACCCTGCGCTGATGACCAAAATCGCATCCGCTCCTTATCCACCAAGTCTCAATCCACATCCACCAGATTCGTATGACCTATGAAACCGTGAGTATTGTAATATTTTAATGCAATCTTAAACTCTGACCACAATTTCATCACTAATGAAAGAATATATATTAATATATGTCTAGTGGTATCTGTAAATAAGTATGTATATCTCTTCAGATATTTTTTTGTTTTTATCAATGAGATAGAAAGAAGAAATTTGACGAAATTATAGATGAACCACTTCAAAGGGGCGCAGATTTCTTCAGATTGCAAAGTGATAAAAAAAAAGTAACGTTCTTTATCATTTTAATTCTTTGATACATTATTTGCCTCTCAAAAGCAAGGATAACCTAAAATATTAATTCCAATTTCAAATCCATACAGAAATTGCATATTTTAATACATTGACCTGTGTTTATGGTTTGGTTGATTTGTATATCAATTATAAAAAGGTGTTTCTTTCAAGGCCATAGGTAACCGATAATTTCAGAAAGGTTTTGGTGGTGCGGATGGCTAGAAAAATATTCTAAATAATAAACAGTTCTAGAATCTATCTGAATTGTTTTTTGTTTATGGCAACATATTCCCCTAACTGCCAAAGTCTATGAAAACTTCTAAATATTAAAGACCTTTAGAAGCTCTCTAAATTGTATTTTATGACAACATAGCTCCCTAACTGCCGGAGGCTAGGTAAAATCTATATATTTAAACACCTATAGAAGCTGTCTAAAGTGTTTTTTTTAATTTGAACATAACCCCCTACAAGCTAATACGAGGAAACACTTTAAGTATTAAACACCTCTAGAAGCTATCTAAAGTATCTTTTCATGGCAACATAACAACATAACTTTCAAAGGCTAGAAAATAATTCTTAATATTAAACACTCCTAGAAGTGTTTTATGGCATCACAACCCTCTAACTGCCAAGGGCTAGGAAAAATTATAAATATCAAACACCTCTAGAAGCTATTTGAAGTGTTTTTATGGCAACATAACACCATAAATGCCAAGGGATAGGAAAAAATATAAATATTAAACAACTCTAGAAGCTATTTGAAGTGTTTTTATGGCAACATAACACCATAAATGCCAAGGGATAGGAAAAAATATAAATATTAAACAACTCTAGAAGCTATTTGAAGTGTTTTTATGGCAACATAACACCATAATTGCCAAAGGGTTGACAGATTTTAAATACTAAACACCTCTAGAAGCTATCTGAAGTATTTTTTATGGCAACATAGCACCATAACTGCCAAGGGATGGAAAAAATTATTAATATTAAACACCTCCAGAAGCTCTCTGAAATGCTATTTTTAAAATTGATACTTGTATCTTAATTTTGATGCTATTTTGAAATTGTTTGAATAATAAATAAAGACATATAAATTATTTTTTCATACCCTTTAGGGTTGTTTAACAGACTAAATCCTTGATTTCTTTGGTCAGTGAAAATGTTATAGATAACATTAAAGGTAATTATTTAATTTGAGTTTACATTTACATAGCCTAAATATGTATTCAACAAACCGATTTCTACTGTAATAAATTAAGCTAAGACCTTACGGGTTAAACGATGTGTACAATACATACATTTTCCTGAATATTTTGTTGGCCAGATTAAATCAGTCGAAGGGCCGTATCCGATGACTGCCAATGATAGAAATATCTGGGTTCTAATTCCGGTCGGTTAGGAGTAGGCTGGTTTTTACTAAATGGTTTTCACTCTCCTGCGTAAAAGGAGTGGCACGTTCTCTAAATTAAAGCCTACTCATACCTTACACATTAACGTAATAATCACATGACGAATAAACCGAATGAGTTGTAAGAGGTGGTGCTAGAAATAAATAAAAAAAGTTTGTAAATTATTTAGTAATTATTTATTTTATTATGGATGGAATAAATGTTATGTGTTAGGCCTAAGTAATAATAATAATTTAGTTAAATTGGTCTAAAATTTTTCAGAAATAAATAGGTTTGATTTTATTCAAATCTATCAACATACCAACAATTATATTATCTCATAATTCTGTTGCTAAATTCTTGATATATTATAAAGTAAAATCTTATAAAAATAACGATCCAATTGATTTAGAATGTGTAAACAAATATTTGAGATGGCAAAACACTTAAATATATTAGTTATTCTTTTTTACATATGTATAAATTCATATAGAACACAGAATGTGTAATACATAGGATATTGAAACAATCCTCGTTTGAAGTTATCTGTTTCTTTATGTATGTAAAGTTATTTTACCAGCAAAGAGAATTCGTTAAGTATTTAAAAGCTGCTTAATGGACTTGGATTTCAAATTCCTCCTTGTTTGAGTGTTTCTTATTTAAAATATTTTCTAGGCTTAAGTTTTATATTCTAAGCCAAGCATTTTAATGCTTTGCCTTATAAATTGTAAATCAAATTCAAAGGGAAAACAGCATTAAAAGCTACCTCTCTTAATTGATCAAATTAAATAAAAACAAAGTCAATACTACAAAGGCTTTAAACTTAAGGTAGGAATAGAAGGAAAGTGAGTTAAGGGTATTGTTTTTTTTTTACATTTTTATATCAAAACAGTTGTTGGTCAAAGTAAATCAAATATTGCTCCAGTACAAACATTGAGTTTAATTTTATTCGAATGGGGATATCAACATTTTATTAGGATATCTGCCAAGGGTATCCTGGAATTTAATGCTAATTTTTCTCTTAATTTAAAATGTTTGTCATCTAAATCCGCTATGCTAATGACAAATATTCTACAACTGGTTATATCACTATGCGAATAAAATAAAACTTAATGCAACTACTGGTGTAATATTTGATTTATTTTGACCAACATAATTTTTTATAAAAATTTGCAAAACATTGCCCTTAATCTGTATTCACCCACACTCTCACCTTAAATCCATTTATAGGTCAGTAAAGAGGAAACTCCAATTCTTTGAGATGTTTAATAACCACTTTTTGAAGATAACTAATACTTTAAAAAAATTATTATTAATTAAAAAGTAACTAATTTAGGACTAACCCATAGCCTTAAATATAAATGGTGGCGTATTCAGAACTATATTTTTTTATTCAGATTTACAAGATGCATGATGGATATAAAAACCGACAAGTCTAAATTTTCCAAAAACTATTAATACAAAGTATTAGTCGCATGCCTTACTGGGATTGGGATGAAAGTGTAGACTTGTATCAATAATGCTGAGACCATGATCAAGCGTAACGTTTATTGAATGTATATAGCTTATAAACTAAACAGGTAGTAAGAAGTGGTGCTAAAATTTAAAAATAATAATATAAATAAACCAGTATGTGATCATCAGGATTTACGTAACGTTATCTTACAAATCAAGAAAAACACAAACAATGAATTTTAACTTTAAGAAAACCAATGGTTCGTTAAAATGATACGTATTTAGGGCTGATTATGCTTCAAGTACTTGCGATAGAAACTTTACTGTGTATAAAAATAGAGGCTAACAAGATGCTATGAATTTTAAGACATCACGAGACGCGGACAAACAATGGCGTGATAGTCGCCTTTACACCAGAAACAAACAAAGTACTAAATATCCATTTTGACGTTACTCGCAACATGATTGGCTAGTTATGACACGTGGTCCCTTACGTACCTTCACGTCTCGTAAAGTTCTTCTTTGGACAATTTTATAAAGTTACGTGAAACTTAATTTAACTGGATAATGATCGCCTTAATTTAAAAACACGAGGATACTTAACCTTACCTTACGTTAAGTGAATATTAAGTGAACGTTAAGGTGATCGCGATACAGTTATAAGTGTCACTAGACGCCGGTAGCTGATAAGGAATATTTCTTGCCATTCTCACTTCGACTTTTGTAAGAGCAAACTTTTTTTTTTCTGCCTACCCTCGAATACAAAATAATGTCCTCAGACTTTATATATTTACTCCAACTGCTAAGTAAAAATACATTTAAATCCGTGCTTATAATAATTATTTAGTAAATATGTTTTTACTATTCAGATGGTAACGAATATGAACGTTAGACATTGTGAAATCTACATAACACATATTTCTAGTGAGGCTTAGACTCCTGCCGCCAATATCCAATTTATTCGTCGGCTCGATATAGATGGCGTGAATGAATAGAGAACATATTCCTGTGACAAGATTAATTCGATTGCGTTTGATGTACGTCTCTCAATTACTCTGCATTCAGTTTGTGCGGAGGGATGGCTTATGTTTTGTTTCGGTTTGGTGGTTTCGGTTCCACCCCTACGTGACGAAACATGTTGGCGTGGCCGGGTTATTATTGACAGTAATTTTTTTATAAATATGAAATAATTCTTGGATCTATCATTTCAAAGTCTATAGTACTTCTCACAGAATATATGGTTTGATTACATTACACTTTGTGTTTGTGTGTGTGTTTAGGATGTTATTTCATATCATCGGTATTATTTTTACTCTAAATTAAGTATTTTCAATCGACTAAGTTAAAAAATATACAGATATTTAACTGTATCTGTCACCACTTAGACTAAACGCTAAGATCGTCTATAGTCCAGTGTGCCGGTGACTGGAAATTAATGGTTTAAATCCCAGTATGGTGTAGTGAGGTTGGTTTGTCTTGAATAAATTAAAACTCTCTTTCCATTCATTATTATCATTATTATTATTATTATCACCACGTCTTACTACCCGTTCGGGTTGTAAGTACTTACGCTAATATGTAATGGTAGGGTGATAGTGAAATGAAATAGAGGACCTACCGTTTACCGTGGGATCCGAACCACGGTAGAGGCCTGTAATTCCACACATTCACAAGTTGTGATTACAAGTCTTGTCAGAGGTAAAGGAAGGGTTTGGCAATCGGATAAATCTGTGCCGGGACCGAGGATCAAACCCCGGACCCCAAGCACAGAAGTCCGACACTATTACCCCTAGACCACCAGGTAATCCAAGTAAATTGTAAAGTCCCCGTGTTTGTAAACATACAATTCTAATTTTAAAATTGTGTAAAAATCGTTGGCAAAAACACTTATTTTACGGTAAATGAGTGTTTTTTTAAGAATGTATTACGCACACATTAGAGCGGAAACTATTAATTTATTAACCACGAAACAGTCTATCACTAAATTCACAAACAAAAACACAAGACCTTATAGTAATTAATTCACAAAACAACTGATGTTTTCCTCCATTTTTTTTTGTCCTCAACTTTTCCACATTACCATGTAGATAGCAATTTGTCATCCCAGGGATAAGAGGAGACAGCGTCATATCTACGGCGCCAAAAGTTGTCATCAAGATATCGCCGTCAATATTGATGACAGCTCAAATGTCTTAACTAAAAAGGGAAGTTTGGTTGGTGAAGGATAACAGAATTGGGAGGAGGGCGAATGGGCTTAGAGTGGGAAAGGGAAGAAGCAAGAAAAAAGGGGAGGAAAACTAGGATCTCAGGTTTCAAGTGAGGAGAAAATTTCAAGGGAGCTCTAGAAACGGGTTTAAAGCGATTTGTATGTATACAGAGTGAATGGGAGCAAAGTTTTGGGAAAGTAACCGTGTGGTTTTTAGATCGAAGAAGGAGAGAAACTTTTTCATCCCCCCCCTCCCCCCAACCAACCCCTTCTCTTCTTCTGTAATGGTGAATGAGGGTGTAGTTAGTGTTAGTCAATAAAGTTCTTGTAAATGAGGATAGGGATCAGTGAGCAGTCTGATGATAGGGAAAGTTGTCTTTCTCGGATATATTCTGAGTAGAATAGGGGTGCTTCTTATAATTGATGATAGGGGCTCGTGTTTCCAGATTATCTCTGTCATGTTATAGAACTTAATGCGATATGTGTTTGGAGATATATTACTTCTTTACACTGGGAAAATATAAGTTTCCAGAATTTCTGCTCTTGTGACAGACCTTCTTTTTCCCCCCTTAAAAACATTTATTTCAAAATCTATAATAATTTAAGTTACAATTAGCTCAAAATTTTGATGCAGTTATCAAAGGGATTAATAAAGCATCATTTGATTTTGAAATATTAATTGTTGTGTTAAGGATTAAATACAATATATCCGATTGACATAATATTTTAACAAATATACACACTCACTTAAATAATAATTAAAACCGGCTTAGAATTTATTTTTTGTGGCAGAGTAAAACGAATTAATAACATTGTAATTTAAAATAAATTAAGAAAAATTTGGAAAATAATAGCATATATCTTACAAGACCTGAACGTAAATAAACTTTAGCAGAGGTGTTTGTAATTTAATTCCTGCCCCCCATGTAGAGGAAATATATACATTTATCTAGAAACATTAAGAAAAGTAGTCTAGGCATTTTTAATAAACTAAATAAATTATTGTATACAAATTGTCCATTCCTCAGCTTAGTATATAATACATTTTTTTTTAAATTTTAAAGTCAAGGGTACGATTCCAGCCATTGCAAAAAAAAGTGAAACTTAGTTTTTCCTTTTTAAAATAGATTAAGTGTCGGATGGGGAGCTTTGTTTCTTCTCTACTTTAATTATAAGTTAGTTTGTAAGTAGTATGCTAATGCAGCCCATTGCACATATGTATGTTTTTGAAAAATCCAAATAAATAAAATTAATTATTTGAACTATTCTTATCAAACTTTCTCTTATTTATTCTTAACAAATATATATATATATATTAGAGTAGTATTTTTTAAATTAAGAGATGTGATTGGTTTCTGGGTAAAGTATAATCAATAATAATGCATAATCCGTGCAATCAAAACTAATAATGAGGTTACTGATAGGGACTATTTAATTAACTATGACAAAAATACATCGCTTTGAAACTACTTTGTTTCAATTCACGTGGAAGCTTCAGAATAATTTAGAATAAGATTAAATTGATATATATATATATATATATTAAAAAATAACAAAGAATTAATAGCTTATGAGATCGTGCACAACATTAGGATAAACTTTCTTCTTCACGACTTCATAGAAGGAAAGGTTGAGTGAAAGAAGATTTTAGTAAGAAAGGGGGAGGATTCAAATATTGGATGACTTGAAGAAGATAAGAAAATTTTGTATACTGAAGGAGTAGGCAGAGGACAGGGTGCATTGGTGAGGTAAGTTCACTGACAAAATGAATGGACCTGTCTTGAGACATAACACTTTATAATAATATTTATTTAAAAAAAATTTTCTGATTTCCAGCGAACGCCACCAGTGTTTATTAACTAAACATTCCTGGTCTTCAACTTGCAGTGGTTGATATGCGCCTGACTTCTGGGAATTGGGCACCACGTAGGTGTGAATACTACATCCTGATAAGAAGATAGGATGATGATGATGATGATGATGATGATGACGATGATTTGGATTATGTGGTGTCAGTAGAAGTGCTAAACCTAGCCTAAGTTTGATTAACCAGAACATGGAAATCATAGAGACTAATCCATTTAAGGAAGAAAACTATTATACCTCCGATAATCCAACAATGGACTTCAAAATTAGGACCCAGGAACGGTGACTACCAAATTTAAAACCCGGCCAAAGCACGATTAAAACTTCAAATAGAAATCCATCGTTGACAGATCATCCCATGATTTGTTTAAATACCAATTAATCCTTACATAATCTAACTTATTCATCCTAATACAATCGCGTGGTAAAGTTATATCATATTATAGGCTTACTAATTTCATTAATCGCAAATTAATTTAAAAACAAATGATGTAGTGAATATACATTTAGCTATATTTGATGTAACTAATACAGAAGTTGAATATCAGTATGATATTCTATAATTGAGCTTAAAATATAATTAGCTTTATTTTAACTATTATTTATAAAATAAATGTTTTTTTCAATATTTAAATTAAATTAATATAATTATTATGTTTGTTATTTTATAGGAATCTAATTTTAGATTTTGAAGGATTTGAAATGTATGTATGAAATTTGTAGTGAACTTCACATTTATTCTATCGAGTCTATTTTCATACGGATTTAATAACACAATTTAGCCTAATGGACGTTAAGACAGAGTGTTTGAAAGTTGAGCACTAGAAGATTAACGTTTAATGAATTGCCACAACTGCGTTTAAGTCACAGTTTCTCGTGTATGGAGGCATATTTTTTTAAAAACTTTAATGTTTCATGTTTTATAAGATAAAACACTAAGGGGGTGCAAGTAGGCATCTTTCATTTTTAGTTTAGTTCGAGTTGAGTTATAATGAAAAGGAGCATTTTAGAGTTCAAGACGTATCAAGCAATAATTTTACAGAAAATATTTCGGGCTTAATTTCTGTAGTAGATCCATGGATAGGCCATTAATAGGTATAGACTTAAATTTGTTATAACATTTTTGGTTGCGTAGTTAGCTAACGCGCTAGTTTCATGTTGAGCTAGACTGCCGAGGATGGGGAGATCAAGGTTCGAATCTCTCTCGCGTTAACGTTTAATTTTTTTTACTCTCCCTCCACGAAAATGCTGGCTCACTTCCTCTATATTCAACCTTTTCCCATTCCTAACTCATATTCATAATTAGTACTTAAGCTTATAACCCGAACGGGTAGTAAGAACTGGTGCTAAGTATTATTATTTTTCGTGAAAATATGTTGTCACGCAAATTAAAATTCTTAAATAAATTTAATATAATTGTAAAATATTTTACTATACAAAAATAAATATGTAATTTCTCTACCTGTGATGACACTATATCTTATAATTGAATAAAATTAATTTAACTAGGTATATTCAAAAAATATAAGGAATTTCAAATATTCAATTTTTTCAAATGTAATAAGAATATTTGAGTCGAGCTCAAGCAGCGACTATAACTCAACTTGAACTCAGAATTTTCAATTACTTGTAGACCCCCCCTATAAAACACTAAATTAGATGCACTGAAACAAGTAGAGTAAAATAATGAAACCTTAATTGTACTTTAGAAAGAACATATTAGTTTTGTTTTACTGTCATTAACAGTTTTGTTACCCAAATTTATATCACGTGAAAAATAAAGTAGAACATTTTTTATTAGTAATAACCCTTCTTTATTAATTTATAATGGCCTTACTTTCCCGTACCTTTCAGACTGACGGAGCCATTTTAATTGAAATTCACTGCGACGACCTCTTTATCATTTCGTGTAAATCTCCTTTTATATACTTTTGACCTCTTGGAATAAGAACGCTCTTAGAACTAATGTTGATTTTGAAAATATTCTCTATATAGGATGTCTACCAGATACTTTATGTAATAGACGGTTTAGTGTAGAAATAGTCAACTATCAGTATTAAATTAATTTGAGAGAAAAATGAAAAAACAGTAACAAGAATCGAATAGTAGATATTTGGCTATAAGAGCCAATGCTACACCAGTGTGTCTAAAATCCAGGGAAACTTTAAAAAGTAGTGAAGTTATTCTGAGAAATAATTTGTATAGTAAATTCAAGCTTAATACACCTAACCGTAGATGTATCTCTGAATAAAACAAAATATATACATACCATTAGGAGAATAATTTTTAGGCTGCTCCGTATAAAATACCATTATTTTTTTCTTACCGTGTTATATTATTCGTCTAAAGCCTAGAATATCAACATTTTAGTTCAACTTATAAGTAAAGATTAGAAAAAAAAAATATTATATGCATTTGCTTGAATAGAAAAAGGGAAACCATTTAGGAAAATACATTCTGAATATTCTACATCCGATCGGAAATCAAACTAAGAATTTTCCATCAGCGTAATCCATACTAGACGAACCAAATATTTATCCCAAATCTACTAAAATAATTTTAGCACATGAATAAAAACCAAATAAAAATAATATTGCTCTAATATGACTTATATCGTTTCCCAACTCAACCGCCTCTTGACTCTGTCTCTATGTAAAATAATGTAAAAGAGAGTAACTGAAAGTTACCTTGTCCAACGTTTGCATTGCGTGTTCCACTCCATTTGACGACTTAAGAAGGCTGGAATATTCTTAATTAAGTGCAGAGTTCCACCCCTCAAAGCCCTTTACACCGACACTTGTTCAGCTTTCAACCAACCCCTCCAGCGTTCTTAAAGGCTAATGCTAATTAGTGCGTCGACATAAGAACATTCCTTTGCCTGTTTTTTATATATATAAAAAGGGGTGAAATGAAAGTGCTCTTACACTCAAGAAACATTCAGACGCTTTATTTACTCCACAGTTGAGCGTTGGGTTAATTTATTCTAGCTCAAACATGTTTTTAAACTCCTTTAAATGTAGACTCCTGTTCTTTTATTATTTGAAACGAGAGTAGCTTTCCAAATGAGTATGCTTGCTAAAAAAATTTATTTAGTTTAACATCATTTATATAATTATTACAATATTGTTATTTATGCACTAGCCAATTAATTTCATTTGAAGAGTATTTTATAAGATGCAAGAATCTGATGCTGCAACATCACTGTCACCTGTGAAAAGAGCCTAAGTTGAGGTGGACAAAAATAGAGCGCTATTCAGTTTTAACCGTGGATGGAGATTATAGCTATACTGACACCATAGTATATTAATATTGTGCGTCTGGGTTACAACAATCGTAGGAGCTCAGTAGTGGAAAGGCTAGCGAGTATTAATGTACCGTTGTCCAGGGGACAAGCGAATGTACTAATTACATCCTTTCCATGGAGGCTCTTTCCATGTCCTGATGAGATGAGGTGATGGGGTTAGTAAGAATGAGGGTGATAGTGAATATGAGGGCTATAATTAGTATGAAGGTGATAGTGAGTATGAGGATAATAGTGAGGATGAGGGTGATTATGAGGAACTAGTAGAAACATTTAAATCTAAATTAAGCTTAACCAATCAAACACTGGTGACTGTTAGGGTAGTTCCCCTTTCGGGAAAAATACTCATAGCACCAGCATGTAATCGAACCTGAGACCTCTAAGCTCGCTACCATGTTCACTGACCACTACACCACGGGGCCAGTTGGCTCAAACAGTGGAAAGGGTTGATATCCAGACCTACTCCATAATATAAAAAGCATGAAGATCAATAGAATTGACTTATTTTATTTCAAAACAGATCGGTTTCCTCTCAGTCTGTGACAGTACTTACAGTGTGTGTGTGTGTGTGTGTGTGTGTGTGTGTGTGTG
>CABFOV010001141.1:40871-72876 GCA_902141375.1 Timema poppense
GGGGGGGGGGGCGAGTGGCAGTGGGACCGGTAGAAACTTTATCCAAAGGTTCGGGTGAGATTCAATCCTGGGCCGAAGGTAAAGGGGGTCATTGAGGCACTAGATAGTAGGAGGGAGAAAAGGACGGTGTTTGGGTAAGTTGCATGGGAGTAAGAGTGGGGTGAGGTTCCAGGTGGAGGGGGTAGAGAGGAGGGATGATCAAATTAGGACTCACAAAATTGTCGAGGAAGGGTGCGAGATAAGGGTTGACACGGTTACATTAGTGTCCGTAAATCCGATTTAAATCTTCACCTCGAATAGAAAGTGCAAAAAAAGAAGGATGCGGAGAGGCAAAGAGAGATACGGAAGTGGGGTGGGGGAGGGAGGCACGTAGCTGCCACGCTAACGCTTTGGGTTCGTGCCCCGCACTCGCGAAATACATGGTTGCCTCCCTATCTGTTTTTTTAAGGAGCAGTTTTACTAACAGTAAGTAACGATCAGTCTTTTAAGAGTCAGGAGTCGTCTTTGTAAACGTGAATGGTAGTGCGATGGTGCTTGACAATTCTAGGAAGAGAATATGATCCATAGATCCAAAGCTCACCACGTTTCAAAGTGATAAAACTAGGTTACATCCTTTCACAATTTTCTCAACAACCGTAATAGTGTTAACATGACTGCAAAAGCCTATTTTAATGTGATAAAATTTATTCAAAACAATTAGGTTTACAATTTGTAAGATTTTTATAAAAAAAATTAATATATATATAATTCCCAAAATTGTATATGCTATGGAGCAAAGTCTATTACATAAATTCTTGGTCCCTGGTTCTTTATTATGTATCCAAACTAATTACACAAACTAATTTAAAGTAATTTGCGCTTGTTTGTTCATGTTTTCTATAAAATGAATATTTACCAAATCTAACCTTTGTTGGGCTAATGTAATTTAAATAGAGAAAAAAAAACTGCATATTCAAAATGAGGAACGTGTTGATGTCAAAAACATCAATTTATTTATTTATGGTGATTATTAAGATTATTTTTAAAAGTACATAACAAAGAAGGGTCATATTTTAAGGAAATTAAAATGGCTCCTGTTCTAAAGAAACTCATCTCACGACTGATAAACGTGGACACTAGATACAAGTTTACTCTCGAAACAGAAAACTTATTATAATTACTACTATTATTATTAGAACCGTGTATTACCACCCGTTCGGGTTGTACTGACTTACGCTAATGTGTAATGGTAGAGTGATTGTGAGATGAAACGGGGGACCTACAGTCTAACGTGGAATCCGAACCACACGTTCACAAGTTGTGATTAATACACGTCTTGTCAGAGGGGAAGGAAGGGTTTGGCAATCAGATAAATCTGTTCCGGGACTGAGGATTGAACCCCGGACTTCCATCACAGAAGTCCAACACCTTACCGCTAGTCCGCCAGGTCACCAATAAAATATAGAAGGCTTTTTTTTATGTAATATTCAATAGACAGCAACCAAATGTGGTCAAATTATACAATCATTGTTGAGAGTCTTAATAATATAGACCCAAATTTTGTTTTAAAATTATAAACTTCGTTTTCTGTTGGAGTCTGCTAAGCGCTGGATACACTTGAACTGTTATATTCCAGAAATGAAGGAAAAGCAGAAAGGAAAATCAGAGCTCGTGACCTGTTAATATTTCAAAATGTACACCATGCGAGAACTGTTGTTTCAGTGAAAGCAGGTGTTTGTGAAGAGGAAGTGGCAAGTGTACAGAGTCAGATACTGCGAGGGAAAGAGCATTGAATAATTTCATAATCGAGTTGTTTATCTAACTACGTAGAAGGAGGTTGATCAATAAGGACATAGTGCTTTTGCTGCAGGCTTGAACCCGGGAAAAGTGGTTCGATAGAGAATACTCAAGTAGAAACAAGAGAGAGGATCTAGATAAAACAAGATTGAACGGAGTATTAAAATAGAAATTTAAAAAAACTTAAAGTAAGGCCAAAATTAGAATAAATAAGGGAAAGAGAATCATGTAAAATTATAGAAAAAGTAACATGCAAAATAAAGCAGAGCGTGGAAAATGATCTCCCCAAAACATGAGGTTAAGATGAGGTGTTAAACCAGATTTCTACGGCTTAATTTAAAGACAATGTTCCACCTACCTTTCACCCAGATATTTCCATTAGTACCTCCACATGAACGTAGCATGGGGTCCTTTCCTACATGGCATTAAGTTTTAACTCGGCTACAACACACTCTAGTAATTGTTTTCACGTCTTGTGTGTTAGCTTAACGTTTAATGGATTCATTTTTAGACGCAATATTTAATGGAGGAGGTTGTAGTCTAAAAGTACTTTACCTGCGTCATACCAGTCATTAAAAACGGAAGGGTGTATTTTGAATGGCGTATTTTGTTGCTGACGGTAGTTTACGGGTTTAGTTTACGGGTTTTATACTGGGGCTTAAGCCATTTTCTAGGACTCTTCCAGTTAAAATACTGGCTATTGTTTTGATGCTTGGGTGTAGATGTAGCCTAGTTAATAGATAAACCATCTATGATGTTTTTTCTTCACTAAATTTCCTTTCCTCTATTTCGTTTCTATCTAATATATGGGATAAAATAATATAAATATTTCGATAAGTTTCTCTAATTTTTAAATATTTGTTATTTATTTATAAAGAAAGTATGTAATAATTTGCTATGAGATTTTTTACTTTAATTTAGTGAGAAAGTATTGTAATCGTGAAGTTTTTCACCTATGTATCATGAGGATTTTTTTATATTCCATGTTTGTGAGAGTCCAAAAAAGTGTAACTTACAATCCTGTCTGTCCCCATGTCCGTCTTTCTATCCTTTGTTAATACCTCGGGACTTTTTTTTAAGTTTTGACCCTAGTCCTCAAATTAAGAGTTGTTTATTGATGACTAATTTGTGTAAAATATAATTTAAAACAAATAATAGCTTCAATGATTTTGTTCAAAATCGGTATTGTGAGGTTATTTTAAATGATCAATAATATTGATTATTAAAAAGTGGCTTATTGACGAAGAATAATTGAAAATTATTATAAAAAATCTAAATTGGCTCAGAAGATTGAGATCAAAATGGGTATTTGATGAGAGTTTTTAAAAATAAAAAAAATATTTTAGATTAATTTACAAATAACTTTTTTTTTAACATTCAAGACTTGTTAAAAAATTGTAATATTTTGGTTTGAAACTATTTATATAAAAAGATTGTATATTGCTATTTACACAATTATGACCTACTTCCACGGCTGCATGGTCCAAGCCGTTACTCTCGCAATAGACTAGACTGTGTGAATATGTTGGTTTCTTAAATGATAAAGTGCTGCTCTAGTTTTATTTAAAAAAAATATCATGTCGTGAGCCAATAAGCAAACTATACCAACATAATGGCTGCCATCGTTAGTGAAGATAGTGCCAACATTTGCAGATAGGGGGTGCTATGTGGTCAACAACGAAAACTCCAGCCATTAATTTCAGTTTAATAGATCGGATCCACCACTATATTTATTCAAGTAGCTTGTAATTTGTTCAAACCTGTTCCAGACCCACTTTAAAAAAATATTCTGGAGGCTCCAAGTATCAAACCCAGGATGTTGGGAGTCATGCCCAGTAACTCTGATGACGAGATCAAAGAGATAATCCAAGTTTTATAATAAATGTGTAAAATAAAACTGCTAATATTTAATTAAAAATAAACTATATATAGTAATTAGTTAATGTAATTATCTTAGCTTTACATAAATGAAACTATTTTATTGAAAAGATAAGTTAATAATGTAAATATAATTTTATCAAATTCACTTCAACCAACTCCCCAAAAATGTAACTGGGGGCTTCTGAGTTTGAGTTCTAGAATACAATTTTTTGTTTTTGTTTGTTTTTGGTTTGCACCCTTGACATTGATGAAATGGGATCGCGATGGATCGAATTACTGGTAGCTATGGCTTAGAATCAAATTAGGTTTTAGATTGTTTGCTGAGGTATATAGGTGTTATAGAAAATATAGATTATTAAATCAGTAGAAAATTCTGGCCAACAAAATGTTAATTTTAGTTTACAATTAGGTTTTTAATTAATTGTTTATTCGCCTCCGGACTGTCACCATCGCCAAGATTATTCAGAGTAGTATTTCTAAATTAGATTATTTAACTAGTTAATTTAAAATACTTTAAGAAAGTCTAATTTCTTAAAAGTTTTAAATGTCCTGTTTATTTAATCTGCATTAAAACACTAAGTCCTTTTGATAACAAATTGTTGATATTTATCAGATAAATAATCCTCCGTTTAGTTTCGTTTTACCTCTTTCTGTCAAATCATACGTTATTAGTACTACATACGCTTAGGGTGTAATATGAATGTGTATTGAGACTCGGTACTAATTAAAAAAATAGTTGTTATTGACATAACGCTATCGTCTTTCTATATCCAATAAATTTATGTCACTTAGCAACTTGTCCCGCCTACGTTCCATCAAGATTATGTTAATAAGATATGTATCAATCCAAATTAATAAAAATTGACTTAGCTTTCAGCTTTTTATCACGGCATACAAATGTTCACATTTCAATTTGCTTATCATTAAAGCCAATTTTCCCTAAATGTAGTCTTTGAAAACCCAATAAAAAGAACAGCTTCTAAACCAATGACCGAAACGTGCTGTTTGAAAACCAATTAATTTTTTTGTTGCAATTACGTGTCTAATTAGAATTTGTGGGTGTAAACAGAGTGATACTTTCACGCAGTACGTGACATTTTAGGTTTTAAACAACGTGATACCAGTATCCCTTGATTAGTTACAGGCTATACCCTCACAATCACCTCCGACCATCCAGTCTCATTATTGCCGCAGACAATACTTTCCCCCATGCTAACGTGTTTGACGAACTATGCGAGATTACTGTCGAAAAAAACCGAAACGTTATTTTATTACAATGGCCTTACACATGCTACATGTGAGTGGTGTGAGATTTTAAACAAAAACATGTATTTAATAGGTGTAGAGTAGATACTGTGGTCCACGTAGGTTCATTAACTTACAAACTGACTAATAAATTAGGTTTTATTACTACTGTATTATTTTAATAGGTTAGACTGAAAGCCTTAATTGAATATCACAAAAAAAAAGTTGATTAAAGGGCATTATAATTAATCTGTATTAAATGTTGTGATGAAATAAGCAAACAGGTATAGTTTAGCTTTAAATTTGGCTGCATTCACTTTAATATTTGTGTGTGTGTGGCCAATGTTTCATTGAACCTTACAACCAGTTAAACGTAACTGATAATCACAATAAAGAAACTAAGGACACAGTTCAAAAGGGGGAGTTTGAAGGAATATATAAGTTTATTATTATTATTATTATTATTAGCACCGCGTCTTACTACCCGTTCGGGTTATACGCACTTACGTTATGTGTAATGGAAGGGTGATTGTGAGATGAAATGAAGGACCTACAGTTTAACGTGGAATTCGAACCACGGTGGAGGCCTGGCATTCCTCACATTCACAAGATGTCTTGTCAGAGGTGAAGGAAGGGTTTGGTAATCAGATAAATCTTTGCCGGGAGCGAGGATTGAACCCCGGCCGCCAGCATAGAAGTCTGACACCTTACCCCTAGACCGCCAGGTCACCAATATATAAGAATTGAGTAGCTTGCTAGTACCAAATCAATTTTCTGAGAAAAATTAAAGCTAAAAAAACGATTGATTTGCATTGTTTTTAAGCAAAAGATAATTTTACTAGGCATATTATTTTATAAACATATGATTTATTTTGTACCTATTTAAATGATTACTTATGTATTATATAAATTAGTATTTGCGAAATAAAATTATGACAAAAGCTCTAACTAGACCCTTCTTGCATCAAGCCATTTGTTACAGTAAACAACTTTACTAAAACATATTTTTAAACCCAAAATGTTATTTATGTACAGTGCTACAATTATTATGAAAGATTTCTAGGCCAATTATCAAGTCTACAGTCCTTTTTCAAGCCTTGGTTATGTTTCTTGTTTTTTTAGGTCTACGCCTACTAAGTCACAGTCATATTCGGACAAACTGTCACTAAAATCATAGTCCACTTCCATTTTCAAGCTTTCAAATATTAAAATTTACTTTAGATTATCACTATAACAGTTAATAAGCACTAATAAAACACATATATAATAATAGCAGTTACTTCACCAACATAGCCTGATCAAATCTGACTTGGCTGGGATTCGCTGGCATTGGAAAATTGTGCCAACATTGCTTTACAAAAAGTCCCATAACTAGCTCAGTTTAAAGATATCATCATGAAATTTGAAAGTCGATGACTTCATACTCTAAATAATCAAAAGAGACGATTGAAGCTAAGGCCCTTTTTGCAGTAATCTCCTCACTTTATCTGGGAATAGGACGTAAAACCACCCATGGGGAAAAAGCAAACCCGCTAAAAATGGATGGTATTTGAACTTGGGTTATTAAGGATTGCTAAATAACTCTAACATTGAGATAGCTCTAAAGGCTGTTTCTCTTTTGGTTTAAATCATTTTGTAAGTGAAAATATCCGATCCTGATCTTACAGATTTTTTTATAGAAAAACTTAATATATTAGGTTGAGATTGTTTTGAAACCCAGACGCTAAAATTCTTGGTGTAGGAGTTTATTTGGTATTTTATGTGCTGTTCTCAGGTAGATTTCTAGAGTAATTGATAAATAATAAGGACTAATATTAAACTACTGAATAAAACTGCTGCACAGTTAAAGACTCTGGCAAAGCACTAAGGAATGGGATTCTTTAAAATATACATACGTGTATATATAAATAAGTTTGATCTTAAAATGTTATTAATGACGTATTCTAAGTGATATGAAGTAGAGGAGTAGATTGGTAGAAATGAGCCCACACTCAAATTACAAGGGGCTGTGAAATCCATTGGAATGCTACTCTGTGCGCTACCTCTATCCTCATGACTAGTAGTCCAGTCTATTGTGAGCCTGACGCTTCATACCGTTTAACCATGGCGGTAGAAGGTAAAACTATTCCAGTACACCAGACCTGGATCAAGTCCTGATTCCTCGTCATCGTCAATCTAGTCAATAGCGAAAGTGACGCCTTATACCATGCAGCCACTGGAGCAGGTATGAGGAAAGTTGAAAAGTGAGAGAATTAGATCACATTTACTTGTAGAAAAACGTTAAACAATTTTGGAATCACACCCTCAATACACTCTATCGGGATTCGAACCCCAATCTTTCCATCATCAGCAGTCCAGTCCATTGAGAGATTGATGCCTTAGACTATGCGTCCACTTAAATGGGTATGAATTAATTAATAGAATATTTAGCTAGTTTGTATCTCGTTTGTAGATACTGGTTTATTAAAAAAAGCGCATTTTAAATACTCTTGAATACAAACAAAATGTTTTCAAAAGGAGAAGTAAAAATGTTCAAATACAGACCAATACATAAACCTAGTGAATAGAAAGTACTTCTCTTCCCCCCAACTCTAAGTACGTGCGAAGAGTCAGCCCAACACGATCATAAAATGGGTTGGGCACGGGATGGTAGAGCAGTGGCTTCTGGGTAACTGTGCCCTAGAGGGACACGTGGAGTTCAAATACAGCCTTTAACTCCCTTTCACAGAACAGTAATGGCGACCGTAAACTGGAACGGCGAAGCTCTGAAATGATCAATTAATTAACTCTAAGGTCTCGTGTACGTTCTTAACACACTTGTCCGGTGTAACGAATTAAAAGAACAATTTTGTACGTCTCAGTAATATTGTTAGTGTGCCCGATTCGGTGGCTGCATGGTCTAAGGCGCTAATCTCGCTATAGACAAGACCACCGATGATGGGGCGATCATGGTTTGATCCCGGTCAGGGGGTAACGACTGTGGATTTGCTCTTCGCGCCAATGCGGGTACATTTTCTATAAATCCAAACTTCTTCATCCCTAACCCATCAACGTAATTATTACATTAGCATATATACCAGATGGGTAGTAGGACGAGGTGGCAGAAAAAAATATTGTGATATAATATTAATTATTGCTTTGTATAAATCATGTACACTTTCTAAACGAAAATATCGTATCTCCATACGGCTAACAAATTAGTATAATCCTCGTGCTACACGTCATTTAGAGGATATGCACTCGCATTTGTCTGAAGAGTAAATGGGTAAACTAATTTAGACATAAAAATAACCCTACTAATACACGTAAGGAATCGACCCCGACCTTTCAACTCCGCCCTTTGCCCATGTGCCCAACTACTGCTTGGGCTATACCTTAGGGGTGTTCACTTCTATTGTAAAGATACATTTTATTTATACATAATTTTAAATATCTACATCGATGGTCATGGCGTAAATTCGTCAATATCGTTTAATCAGGATGGCCGATGACGGAAAGGTCAGGGTTCGAGTTCTTACTGAGTGTATTGAGTGTTTTTACCTACAGGTTTTCTCACTCACACCTCCACGCAAATGTGGGTACATTTTCCCTGAGATCTACTTTCCAGCCCTATTAGTGTAATTGTATGCCAATAGCGTGTATGGGGTAATATTACCCTGTGGAGAAAATAAATAATCTCAAACAATGCAATTAACTAAGCTTATTAGAGACTGTAATAAACAAACGTAGTTCTAGATATAACAATAATAAATTGTGGCAATATTTTTCCTGTGAGCCCCCAATACTACAATTTTTTTTCATTATAGCAGTGAAACTCATGAGACCAGCAATGGGTGATTATTTTAATGTGTGCATAATTAGACATGGGGCTGCTGAAGATCCGATGATAGTGACCCAATTAGGCCTACCTGGGGCTGTGTTGATGAACTTGAATCACACGTCTTTATTTGGTGTTCACTTCACACACACATAATAAGGTCAGAGAAAGATGGGTTATAAATTATGATATATTGAATGATAGTGACGAGAGCTGTGAGCCGCGGTGGTGACGCACGTCCACTTTTTAGATAAACACTTTGCGAACTAAATAAAGAACGCGCGTATAAACACTGAAGAGCAAAATGTACCACCCTTACAAAAATAAATTAATGCAAAAGGATGTTAGACTGAAAAATATGATAATTATTTAAAATAATAATGAATTAATATAATAAATATTTAATTAAAAAAAACAGTAATAAAATTTACATTAAAATAATACAATATAAATATATAAAGACTAAGCAATGGGTCTTACTAGTACATTTTTTAAAAGTAAATAATCCCTACTCACACCAAGTTGTCTACTAGACTACATTATCACTCAAATAGGCATGTGTCCAATAATATTCACAACAACTAAGCCATTCTTCAAGATAGATAATATAGGGGCAAATTGATTCAGATGGAAACTAAGCCTACTACGGTGAAGTTTACTTCACCTCGATTGAATTGTCTACACAGGAAACAATACTTCTAAACCTTATCCTGCGAAAGTATATAATACCAAGGAAATGAGTTATTAGTTTCACTTGCCCTTTATTATGAATACCCAATTTTTTTCAACTGCTTCATAACAATAAAAAGTAACATTTCCAACCACCGACTGCAGTTGAAGTTATCTCCAGCAGATGTCATTAATGTCACTTGCTTGACTTTCAGGGTGAAGTGGTTTAGTGTTTTGTTGATTCTTCTTATAGGAGTTCGTCATTATTTTTATAACTTACGTGATTATTTATTATAATGACTAAGGATCTAATATTTTATGGTTATTGTTTAATATAATTAATAAATCAAGTTTTATCATATGTAAGTATCTCAGAAAAGCTTTGTGCAATTTCAAAACAGTCTCACCGTCAACTCTCAAAGCTTTTTTGTTTCGCCGAACGCTACTGGCTGAGCTAAGGTGTCGGATGTATATTAGAGAGATTCTAGCGTCAGAGTTTGGCGGTATAGCTGTCTTAACCAAGCCTATGTATGTAACTAAATTGATATCGTCTATAAACTTGCCTTCGATAATGTCAATTAAAATTTCAATAAATAATAATGTATCACCTGCTTAAATGGCGTAAATTAAAGTTGTATTTGGTAAGCTTTGAAGATTTTTTCCGGCCAAGTCTAGATAATCAAGCTGTATTATAGAGTCGATGATGAGTAGATAGGATAGAGGGGTGTGGGAATCTTAAACAAGAAGTTAATTTTGTAATGATTGATGGCTGACAAACCACTTAGTACCCCCTGTTGATAATGCTGTGTTTGTGGATTGCTTCTGCTACCCTCTCCAGCAAAGCATAGCCCTCGAGCGCTTTATAATCGTCAGAGAAGGAAGGTAGAGTAGTATGGAGGGAATTAGGAATAAATAAGATTAAGAGGGGCACAATAAATACCTATAGCTTAGTGTAACGGTACAATTCAGGTATTATTAATATTTCCCGTTTCAACTAAGCCAACTAACGACACACTCGTAACTGACCCTTCAACCCCCTTGTATTCCACTGTACCCAATCTTCTGCCCTAACCTCTGTTGTTCTTGTCACACCCTCAACCCTTTCATGAAGGTCAGAGATTCTCTTTGGGGTAATTATCTCAAGTTTGTTAGCTGACGTATAGGTCATTAGAGATGATAGACACACACTTCAGAGGGAATAGTTGGTCACGTTGCAAACACAATTTAGCAGATTGATTTCTAGGATATATTTTGTGAATCTCTGGCTGAATATTTAACGAATAAATAACATATTTTGAGTTTGATGATCTATTCTATTTTATAAAATTTGAGAAAATATATGGAATAATTTAAAACTTTTTAAAATGATTTAATAATTAGTCAATCTTTAGGAAAAAGAAGGTATCTCCTAAATGTATTTATTTCTTCCCCTAAATTTGAAAATAACTTTTAAATAAAATCTCTCCATTTAACATAAAATACTTACCGTTACTGATTACACTCTGGTGTTATCTTATATGCTACCCCATAGCGGTTTAAAGGTATTTATGATAAAGGCAAATGAAAGTACCCTTCCTTTAACTTGAAAACCATTAAACTTACCTTACATAGATTTAATTTGTCTCAGCTTATAATCTAAGGTAATCGTGTAATCGGTTGAGTTATGACCTTTCATGAAAAATGAGGGCACAACAGAAAAGTATTAGGAGCATATAGCCATTAAATTAATATTGGTAATTTTTCAACAACTATGAGTGCATATTGTATTATATAATAATATTTTACTCTTATTTTTTATTTGACACCTATTTTTCATCATTAACTTTGGATATAAGATAGCTTGACCTGAAATATAACCCAAATATTAGTATTTATTTGTTCTTTTCTGTGAAAAGAAGATGTAAGAACGTTTGTTATTGTTAAGAAATTAAATAATGTTAATCTAGTCCTTGAGATATTATTATTATTTTCGCGTAATTTGGAAAAAATATGTCTTTTTCTCGCAATCATAAAAGAATAAAAAGAAAAGGCTCTTTACGTGTTCATCTATTTTTCATTATCCAGAAGAAGTCTCTGAAATTGAACAGGGTTTACATACAAACGAAACTGATTAAACTTCTAAACGGAAGTGACAATTCAAAGCCCTGACATATTACGTTCCTAACAGACGTCGACATGAAACAAACTCACCACATACCCAAAATACAATTTTTTATATAGCTCTCTTCTTTCTTTGCAGACAATAAGATGTTGCTTTTATATATAAAAAAAACTATACTTATATTCTTGGGTGGTGTTATTTCCATTTAAATTGAGTCTTATTTTCAATTAATTTACATCAGTTTTTTAGATATTTTATAAATTTAATTCCCTCAATTTTTATGTTTTTACCCAATTTCAGTACAATTTGATGCTGTACACCAGAGCTAAACAAAACAGATAAAAAGAAATGCAGAGACGCTACTATATTTATACATTGAGATCAAATTTTGTTATTGACCTTAAAGCTCCATAAAACATATCAAAACCCTTAATTTTAACAATTATGTTTCATATAGATAAATTAGGATTTTCACGCTATTCTCACACAAATGCATCATAGCTTATTTTATAAGCCCGCTCAATAATTTATAATAAAGTAATACTAAGTATTTAATAATTAGTGCTATCAAATAGTTGCTCAATCATCTGCTACTGCTAAAATTAGTCCCTCCTTGGGAACTATTTTCATACTAATATATTAAATATATAAATATTATTTTAAAATTAATTTAATTAAATATTATGTGACAGTTTAAAATAAAGTAACAAAATACTCACTGGTACCATCATATCGAATAGCTTTCGAACATAATATTCTGAAAATTGAAAAATGACACCTGGACACGGGAATCTAACATAAGTTATGCTTGTCATATTCTTATTGCTACTTTAAACAGATATAATATGTCTTATTAAAATTATGGTTACTTCAGTAAGAATACCATTTGTGATTTTCTAAAATAAAATTTAGAAAAAGTGATATTGGCATTTAATTTTTATCTGGAGAGTTTTTATGAATACATTGCTATATCATAAAAGCTTCCTAAAACATTATCAATGATTTATATTTTTGTGTATGTAATGAGTTTGTAATCTTGTACGTAAGATTTTACCACCAAATATTTCTAGCAGTTCATACACTCACATTTTACTTTAATCCAAGTCGATTTTTTTGTCCCTTCTACGTCATCCTCGTGCTTGTATTTTTCATATTTTGTTATTACTATTTTTATCTTGAAAGAGGGCGTTTTAAAAAAGCAACTCACATACACTTCTAACTTTTTGCTAGAATCGAATTATTCACTACATGTCCATACATGTATTAAGGGTCTACATGGCATTGCTGGGATGAAGATAATTGTTTAATATATATATATATATATAGAACAATCATTATGGTTAAAATAAAAAAATATCATTTATTTTCATGAAAAAATAATAAGATTAATTCAAGTAACGTTGCATATTAAATAATTTAAATATCAATAGTTTGTTAAAACATTGACAAACAATTTTATCATATACGTGTTTATATCACTCACTATATTTTATTGCAAGAAATTCAAAATTTGGTTTTAGGGAAAGCGTTAAATTACTAATTTATATATATATAATGTTGTAAGTAGGTAGCTTATAAGTAAAACTTGGTTTATCTTTATCTCATTTGAATATAAATATTCATCTTCCAGACGGAGTTAGCTTCCTGGGCGAAAAATCAAACCACGGTTTCTTCCTTCAAAGAATGTTCATTGACATATTCTACCTGCATTTAGGTCAGTTTTTAATAAAGCGCCTCTTAAAGGGTTGTGGTGATACACAAACTTTTAACATGCAGTCGTTATGATCTCTACACCCATATGAGGAATAACTTTAACTTTTAATTAATACAAACTGTTAGTTTTAGTTACCGAACAAAGGGAAAAACCTCCACCTTTTATCAGAAATTTAAACATCTGAAATGCGACTAAATGGAGATAGTAAACTTTCTTTTTTTTAATATGGTGGATGTTGGTTTTTTAATCCAGATGATAAAAGGTAAATTATAATGTTTTATTTGAGTGGTTGCTAGGTAAGTGTTGGTTGGAAGAGTAACATTTTTTAGTATTGGAAAAGGACTGCTAATTAGAAATATTGATAAGACTTCTCCACTCGTTTTCATTTTTAATTAATAAATATTATCAGTGAAATTTGGACAAAAATGTGGTAAATCTTTTTTTGCAGAGAAAATAAAATATCATATTTATTATTTGGTATGATAAAATGAATAAAAACAATATTAATTTAATAACAGCTTAGAATAAAACCGTATCAATCAATAATAATACGCCTATAAAAGCTAGCTAAGCTTATTGAAATTTTTAACACAGTTTATTCCAAATAATGGATTGAATTTTAAAAATGTGTTTATAATTTAATGAAACTATACAAAATATTAAAATGTTGATAGCTTATATACACTAAAATTGTTATTATATCTTTTAAAGATCAATTTAATTCTATTATACTAGTATTTCTTAGTAATTAATATGATTTAAAATTTTATATACACAAATATTGTATTTAAGTATTTTATTGTTAATTGGTCTACATGAAACATACATTGTAACAAGTAGTTGAATTTGTAATACATGGCTTAAGTTTTCTATAATCTTACAAATACAAAAAATATCTAGTAAAATGTATAAGCAACTAAATTTAAAATGAACATTAATATGAAAATATCTTTTACAATAATTTAAAATTATAATATAATTTTTAAATATTGATTTATTTTCCTTTTTGTTATTCAAAATATGTAGGTATTAGCTTTAGTCAACAACGCAGTACGCCGAAACAAATACCTTCAAATTACATTGGAAAACATGGAGAAATTAAATTTAATAATAATTTATCTTATGCATGATGAGTACAACAAAAAAATTAAAATTTGCAAATTAAAAAAATACACATCAACTAAAAAAATATATTTCTGTATTTAACAACGGATTCCTAAACTAGAGTCAAAACGTTGGTAATCTGATAACTGCCCAGGTAATGTATTTAAATTAATATATTATTGATTAAATTTTATTTTATTAATTCACTAATATGTATATTGGAGCTGGAGAAAGTTTTATAGTTATAATTATTAAAAATTAACTTAAGGACAATATAAAATTATGACCAGTCGACAATTTATTTATGATATGAGCACGCACTCGTTAAATAAACACGAATGTTGTGCCACTCTATAGCTAAATAATTTAATAATAAGGAATATAATAAACATTTTTTTACTAAATCTAATAATTTTAAGATGGCAACTGTGTATAGGTAAAATAATAACTCTAGAACATTATTAGACAATGCAAAGATCCTCTGTTTAACTACATCCTCTAATGAATTATCGGAACTAACTGGACTACTACTCAATCAGTTGTCCCTGGATGAAATCCAGGTCATGAACCAGCTGTTCATCCCCAACTGGAATGTAAATGCTCAGACTACAGAAGCCACTGTTTCAAAACTAGGAATGTAATCGTAAGCTAGGTGGCTGTAAAAATACTTCCAATAAATTATAGTTGTGTGTTTATATCTGCGCATTATAATTTTTGAGAATATCGTGTTAAATATGTTGGTCACTTTTAGACTCTCAATAATATTAGTTGTGTAAATTATATCTTACAAATTACACTATAATATTATTTATATATTAAATTAGATTTAAATTAAGTTAAGTTTTGTATTTCTTGAGTTATAGGAAAGACGGTGATCATTAAAAATGAGAAAGTTGGTTCTCGTTAAAAATTTCCAAAACATTATACGTACCCAAATTATATATATTTTTTAGCACTGCGTCTTACTACCCATTTGTCTTATACGCTTATATACTAGCTACGCTAATGGTTATATGGATAAGGAAGGTTATATTTATAGGAAGTGTACCCACATCCGTGTGGAGGGAGAGTTTAAAACCATTTAGAAAAAAACACTCACTACACCTGACGGGTATTCACATCTGTCCATCAAATTCAACTGCGACAGCAACGCCTTAGACCATATGGCCACAAAGGGGATCTAACAATATAAATAAGTATAGTATCTATCTTTAGCCAATAATATTTGTCTTCTTTCGTTTTTTTACTAACGTTCTTATACATGGTAAATTTAACCATTTAATTTCTTACTAAACACTTTGGAATTTCTTACTATAAATAACGTAATGTATTACTTCTATTACTATTTGTAGAACTAATAAAAACTGTCAACTCAGTGGTCACTCAAGTGTCCACACTACAGAAGGAAACAAAGCAACTATCCCATCTTAAGGACGAATCATGATTCAGCAAGTGCCCATGAACTGTTCTAATTTTCCTTTTGACCCAACCCTAGGTTGAACCAGAGGGTGTTTAAGACAGGGACCCGCAGTTCCGGAGGAGGGACTTGCAAGGGGTGGGAGTGGGATAAAATAAGCTGTGTGTGTGTGTGTCTTCTGGCCCACTGCACTTGGCTGACTCTACTAATTAAGAGGTGGAGTAGAAAGGGAAGGGGTGCGAGGTCAGTCGGAAATGGCTAGAGTTGAGTTGGGTCACCTTACGTCCGTGTGTCCGTCTTCTCCTATCAATTATCTACAGTTGCCAGTGGTCTACCTAAGAACATACTTCTTTAATTTTTGATTGTCTTTGTCTTACATTTGTTTATTTATTTTGAGTGTTTATATTCTAAACTGAAATATTGTTCAGATTATTTTATTAAATCATCATTCTAAAGTAAACTTTAAATGTTCATTCACCAGATCAAATGTTTAAAGCGCCGTTGGATAACCTTCGCTGTCAACTTCTCCTACTGTTATGTAGTGAGGTGAAGTATACCTTACAATTGGTGGGGGAAAGCTTTATTTAGAAGATTTTAAATCTAATTTACTAATGTACGGAACTAAGTTGTCAATAACTGATTCTAAAAAAAAAAAAGCTGTCCATATTAAATTTTGTAATCTCATGATTACAAATAACAATGGCAAACTACGGGATGAATTTAAGTAACTTTTATTTGAATTTGTGTTGGAGCTCGACTGCTGAGGACGGGGAGATCGAGGTTCGAATCTCGGTCGGGTGAACTGGGGGTGGTTTTTCCTAAATGGTTTTCCACTCTTCCTCCACGCAAATGCGGGTTCACTTCCTCTAATTCAACCTTCTCAAGTCCTAATCCATTAGAGTAATTAGTACTTAAAGCGTATAGCCCGAACGGGTAGTAAGACGCGGTGCTAAATATTATTATTATTATTTGAATTTGTTTAATTTAATACCTCGTATCATATTTGAGTTTATGATCATAAGACAAATTAAGTGCTCTTTATTAACAAGGACACGAAATTTGCTCCATATATCAACTAAGCCAACAATAATCATATCCTTTAAAATAATATTGATTTAAATGTAACAGGAATTATCAAACCCTTTTAATCAGTAGTGTCTCCAGTGATCAAACATTAAGATTTTTTCTACTCTTTTTAACACGTCTTACTACCCATTTGGGCTATATACATATGTGCTAATTACATCAATGTACTAGGGATGAGGAAGGTTGAGATAAGAGAAAATTTTCTCAAACTTTCGTGAAAGATATTTAGGAAAAACTACCCTCAGAGCACAAGACCGGGACTCGAACCCTTGTTTACCCGTTATCTGCAATCTGGTCCAATACTAGAGTGATGGCTTAGAGTATGCGGCCACCGAATCCGGTAGTTTGGTTACTTAGTTTATCTAAGTGGTTGCTATAATCCCGTTTTATAAGTTTATTTTTCTCAACCCTAATTTATTAAAATGTATTTTTCGACATGAATACGTCTTTAAATTCAGAACAGTACTAGAGGGGATACAGGACGAAGTGTTGAGCTTAACGAAATCATTCGATAAGCTTTGGCTTAATAATTTTAAAGTAGTAAAGGTACTTAATCCAAACTGATAACATTCGACAGCTGAGGGAATAAAGATTCGCCATTGACCTTCAGATAGCGCACCACACCACACGGGTGTCAGCGAAGGGTGTCTTTTTCTGTGCACGATCCACCGCGCCTCAGAAACTTCTGCCAAATATAACGTCAATCTTTAGTGCTATCACGCTCATTTTAGTGTCAATAAACAGCCCTTGCCGATAATACTTACATTTAATGACAGTGTTGGTGAATAAAATCTGGATTGAAGTTGAGATATTCTAGAAATTTCACAATGTCCACCTGTACTCATAGGAAGGCCAGCCAGAAATATGCTGAACGTATACGACGGAAAAGAGCATCTCGTCAGCTATCCAATAATTCCCCAATGCCCAATGTCTGGGTCAGAACTAATAAAGAAGTATTGGGAGTGAAATAAATTGAAAGCGATGCAGCGTATTCACGTAAAACCCATCCGGCTCTCACCAACACAAGCACACACGATTGTGTTGTTTTTCCCGCAAATACTATTCGTTGCGGTCAAACACCTTTAGAATTGGAACTTTTGTTTAGTAGTATGATACATTTACTAGAATCTTGCCCATTTGTAGTCCTGAAAACACGAGTAGCCTAACAAATTAGTGGAAATAAGGATCAACTTAAAATTCACAAATTTATTTCTTGTAGTTTTATAATACGTTGAGGTTTATGGAGTTTATGGGCGTAAGGTAAAAGAACCATCATATTTAATGTTGATATTATAAAAATGTATGTGAAATTGTTTGAGAGCTTAGGAATATTAAAAATATATGTATTAATTTAATCTTTTTATAAGAAGGATATATCGAATTAAAAATGAACGGCCGATTGTTATATGTATGTATTATATAAAGTGAATTTCATCCTTACTAGAGGGGGGCAAATTATATATTTTGTTTTAATTTGTAATCACCAAATCTACTAGAAATGGACAGCAGACTATATATTATAATATCTAAGTTTTGTCACCAAAACTTCAAGAGATGGAAAACTGTCTATCATATCTAACTTAAGTCACCAAAACCTCATTAGGTGCATAACTGGCTAACCAATTTAACTTATGAAATGTGGTGCTATAGAATAATGTTTAAATTTCTTGAATAAAGATGGTATCGAATAGAGAAGTGATAAGAAACGCAAATGAAGAAAGGAAACTTTGGAAAGGTATTCAACAAAGAAGAGTTAACATGATCGGCTATATATATAATAGTTTGAAGAAGATAATAACTTTTTGAGAAGGAGATGTAGAACGGAAAATTTCTTAATAGAGACAAAGACTGGATTACAAGAATCAAATACCGAATAATGTCGACAGAAGAAGGTACTGTTCATTTTGGTCCAGGATAGGCAAAAGTTGAGAGCTACAAAGTAACAATCACAACCTCAATTACCTAATAATGATATAGTGATTATTCATTGTTTTATATAGTTTCTTTAAAACAAGCAAAATGTTAATGCAATCCCCCATTCAGTTTGTCCATGTGTTCCCTCTAAATGAACTGAACAAATTGACGTGAATAGAAAAAAAACCTGTAACAATTGAATATAATGTGTATTCACCGAGAGTCCAAGAGCTTTAGAGTGGGTATTTTATTACAGATTAAGATGCTTGGATTATGCATTTATTATTAATGTTTAAAAAAATAAAGGCTGTTGGCCAAATTTTGAATTTGAAGATAAATGCAAAGGTGGGACCAACCTTTTTCAAACTTAACATGCAAATAGGCTTAGTCTAGAGATTATTTTTATTGAAGAACATGCTTAGTAAAACATAAATACAGTAAAATAAAAATAAAATCACAATAAACGTTTCAAAGTTTGCATTAAAACTGTATGCCTCGAAGAAGTAAAATTCTAAAAGAACTTTGCCCAAACATTCATTTATTTTTTTATTTTTAGTCAGCTGCACACACGTTATTAAACTTCACCGTCATATCCCACCAATAAAGTCCAGAGTGCATTGTTTGAAAACGCTCCGGTATCAGATGTGGACTGGTTACACCTCTCACACTCCCCCCTCCCTCTGAATCCAGTCTCCAACAGTCACGGAGGAGTGCTCCATACGTTCAAGGGGTTTATTAAAGCGCGGGACAGATTTATACTGCAATATGGCGCCCGTGTGCAACCCCCTCAAACTCCCCATTTTAGTGCGCAAAACCCGACATTACTTTTAGTCTCGCATTACTACGGGTGCCGTTTCGCGTTTGTTATTCTGTAATGGCGGGGACGTGGTGTTCGGTGGATCGAGGGGGGTGTAAGGTCGCGTCAGACAAGGTAATGTCCGTTCCACACCGATCTACTCCCGCCCTATCCGACCTTCACCGAAAAAAAAACCCTCCCCTCATACCTTTTCTCTCTCGTTTCATACTGACCATTTCGTTCACCCTAAATTCCACACCACCTTCGTACTGGTCCTTTACAAAGTGAAATGTGAAAATTTACTAACTCCATACAAGTTACGATGAAGATAGCAACTTTTCGAATTAATCTCCGGGTACGAAATGTTGTCGGGCAAGCTTTTTTTTCTCTCCCATTTCGCAGTTATTGTTGGATGGCGTTTCATTAAGTGAGAAATATAAGGGTTATAACAAACATATGTTTTAATAAAGGTTGGGTTAAGGAATGAGGTAATTATGAAAATTTGCTTCATCCTTTTATTAGGGAGGTGTGAAATTGTTTATTTGGTTAGTGTTTAAAAGGGTTCGTGTTAATACCCTTATGAATGGTAGTTGAAATCATTCCTATTGAACGTATCTTCCAATAATCTAAATATTTGGATTTTCTTAAGACTAATTCTTGTTTTGTAATATTTATCATTTAGATCGATGTTTAGTGTATTATATTATCTTTCTCTTGAAAATCTGTGAATAAATATAAACAAAGTCAATCACAACTAAATATGGTTAATTCTTATAAGCAAAAAAGTATATAAAATAGTTCTTGATTAACGGGGCTTGTTTCTCCGAGCGGTATTTCCAGCACTTTTTATATAAATATTATGTCAATGATTATTCTTAGTATAATAATTCTTCACCCTAACTTCCTAATATAAATGTGATTGAGTAATTGATCATGTTTACTAGCACGAGACGTACAGTCTAAAGAAATATTAACTTTTAAAATTGAGAAGAACTTAGACGTATTTAAAAAAAAATAATGTCAAATTTATAAACATTTACAAATTAATAAGTTAGCCAAATATTGCATTGAAATAGATTTTTAAAAGCAATATAAGTATAGGTTTTCTCATTTTATATATATCAAGCACGTATCACTCAAAACAATAATTAAAATTTGGGTGTTAAAACGTTGTTCTGCTTTTCTTAAATTAACAAATTAATATCAAATGATTACTAACGTTACAAGTCATGAAAATATTGGAATATATCCCACACAAGTCATATATTAAAACAGATTAGTAAGTTAGGTCAGGATATCTTACAAGTTTCATAGTAGTTAGGCGCACGGCACTACACACGTAATAATCACAAGCAGTTTCTGTGATGTAGGACCGTTAATGATGATCCTCAGAACGTATTCCCAATTCTATATGGACTGGTGTGTTGTTCCCCATTAACTGTGGTATGTTCTGCTGCCGTGCTCCGAGATGTCGAGGTGTGCAGTGCCACGCGCCTAGCTCCTATACAACCTGTTGTACACGCCTCCTTGAACAGCTTTGGTCTCCAGGTGCTATACGCTGAAACTTTGAACACAATATAATAGTATTATCATTAGCTTTCCGGATGTAAGTGTAAAGGGATTTTGTATTACTTTTGGTTAAAACAAGATATATGTACAGTTTGGACTAAGAGTTTCCAAATATCCTGTATATATACAGTACATGCCATAGCATGGAGAATAAAAGTGATCAAATTACTGATACATGTAGGACTAACGAGATAAATTTTTGCTCGGCTATTGTTCAATTGGTATTAATGTATTTTAGGTATGTAACGTAATGTTGAAGTGATTGGTTTGCTTTATCCTGCGTGTACAAAATTAACGTGCTTCCTTCCATAAATCAGGCCCATAAAATAATATAAATTAATACATCTCTTCTAATGTCGTAATTCTTTGCCCTCAAGCCATCATATATATAACCAAGCAGAGTTTTAAAAGCAGCAACCAGATTTGCAAACTTAGTCTCGTTCCTCTGTGATTGAAGACATTAATGGTTTGTAATGACTACCCTACCAAAGATTTTGATATAATTTACTGCAGTTTTATAAGAAAAGAGTGTTGAATAATGATTGTTACTTTCCCTCGGGGAGAGGAAGTATTGTGATCGTCAAAAAATTCAAATTTTGTGTATCTGTGTATGTGTGTGTGTGTGTGTGATTCTGTCTGTCTATGTGTATGTATATTGGACTTAAAAGATTTTACCCATATGGATAAAACATCGTACCTAGGTGGATTAAATAGAAAAACTATTGTTTTTGGTTAATTATAGCTGCTATCTTACAGGTAGAGAAAGTGTTGTGTTGATCAAAATCTAGAGATTTTGATGAATATCGGCGTTTCATGAGCCCCAGAATCCGAAAAAGTGGTTTATGAATTTCCGTCTGTCTGTCTGTCGATCTGTACCTTCAACTAGAACCTAAACTATTTTACCGATCGGGATAAAACTCAGTATCTAGGCTTTTCATAGGGTTTCCCCGAGTGGTTTATGGAACTCGATATCTAACCCTAAAATTAAAGGTACTTTACTGTAAGGCAAAAAGAGAAAAGATCGATTTTCTCGAAATAGGCTATAAGGATTTTTATTAAGTTTCATTTATAAACATTTATAAATATTCCAAACAAAATGGCTTCTCTCAATATTTCGGCAAAATGACTTTAAGGGCTCCAGCTGATACGTAAATTCTCATTTTGTATCATATCTCCGAAACTTTTTGCGAAATGAAAATTACTTATCATTACAAATATGTAGATCTATTTATAGTGCAAATGTTTTATATGTAGCATATTTTTATAAAACCAATAATTTTCAAGCCATACGTGAATATTTATATTTTTTAAGTTTTTGAACACAAAAGGTCAAGTATTGCGACCGTTAAAAAAATTTAACCTGAAATGTTGATGGATGTCGACGTCTCATGACCTACAAACCATAAAAAAAAGGTCTTTGCAATGTCGTCTGTTTGTGTTTCTGTTCAAACTTAAAATTAAGAGTAGTTTAGTAAAGAGCGAAAAGAGAAAAAAAAAAATTCTCAAAATCGGCTCTTACTATTTGGATTAAAATTAGTATCTACTTGTTGATTAAGTTTATAAATAAACTGGCTATTTTTTATTTACCATGAACATAACTTTTAGAGTACTTTACAGAAGCGGAATTTTTCGTATCTTCACAAATATTTGAGATACTAAATAACTTATCATTGCAAAATTGTAGCACTATTAAAAATAAAAATACTTAAATATGAAATATATTTTTATAAAACCAACATTTTCTGAGATATTGGCAAATATATTAATACAATTTTGTGAGCTTTAGTTGTAAAGTGATAGCACTTGAGTTTTAACGCAATAATTCTTTAATGCCATAAAGTAAGAAATAAATAAGTCTCTCTAAAAGTGTATTAATATATATATATATATTTCATATTTAAGTTTTTTTATTTTTAATAGTGCTACAATTTTGCAATGATAAGTTATTTAGTATCTCAAATATTTGTTAAGATACGAAAACTTCCGCTTCTGTAAAGTACCCTAAAATTATGTTCATGGTAAAATAAAAACAGCCAGTTTATTTATAAACTTAATCAACAACTAGATACTAATTTTAATCCAAATAGTTAGAGCCGATTTTGAGAAAATTGATTTTTTCTCTTTTCGCTCTTTACTAAACTAATCTTAATTTTAAGTTTGAACAGAAACACAAACAGACGACATTGCAAAGACCTTTTTTTATGGTTTGTAGGTCATGAGACGTCGACATCCATCAACATTTCAGGTTAAATTTTTTCAACGGTCGCCATACTTGACCTTTTGTGTTCAAAAACTTAAAAAATATAAATATTCACGTATGGCTTGAAAATTATTGGTTTTATAAAAATATGCTACTTATAAAACATTTGCATTATAAATAGATCTACATATTTGTAATGATAAGTAATTTTCATTTCGCAAAAAGTTTCGGAGATATGATACAAAATGAGAATTTACGTATCAGCTGGAGCCCTTAAAGTCATTTTGCCGAAATATTAAGAGTAGCAATTTTGTTTGGAATATTTATAAATGTTTATAAATGAAACTTAATCAAAATACTTATAGCCTATTTTGAGAAAATCAACTTTTTCTCTTTTTTCCCTTTAGTAAATTACTCTTAATTTTAGGGTAAGATATCCAATTAAGAACCCCTCGGGACAACCCTATGAAAACCCTAGATACTAAGTTTCAACCCAATCTGTAAAATAGTTTAGGTTCTAGTTGAAGGTACAGATTGACAGACAGACGGAAATTCAAAAACCACATTTTCGGATTCGGGGGATTATGAAACGTCGAAATTCATCAAAATCTCGAGATTGATTTTTTTACTATCACAATACTTTTTCTAGCTGTAAGATAGTGAGAATTAAAAAGTAACAATAAACTCTGTTAGTTTTAGGCTCCTACTAAGGTATTTGCACATTTCAATTCTTTCATTTTGATATTATTCCCAAAACTCAATTCTTCAACACTGGCATGGCAAACTGGGATGCCTATTCTTTATTTTAATCACCAAGTTTCGCTTCAAGATAAACATAATAATTTTGTGCCGAGCTAATGGACATTAGCTCACAAAATCATGTGACTTTTTCACCTATCAAGAGATCGTCTATGTTTCATGAACTACCCTACTGATTGGTCTCCCTTTGACCTAAATTTCTATGTAAGTGTGTTTCGAGGTCATCGCCTATAATCTTAATTTCGTTCAAATGCAGTGATTAAACATATCAAGAAATTGTAAAGTTGGGGCTTCACTCGTTTCGTATTGTCTCTTACTCTCTGATCTCACTGAACATGCGCTCCCCCCTCCCCCCTTTCTTGATGACCTCTCCGATCTGCGCTGTTGCTGTAAGACGTGATTGGCTGACACCTGTTCTCCCCTTCCTATTTCCTTCTCAATCTGGAAGTTGATTTAATATACCACTCGAGCAGAATAATACACACAACTTGTAATAATTTAAGACTGATTGAGTCTCTAACTGTACCTTCTCTAATGTAGCAGTTAATCTGAGTAGGCCCTGGCCGGGTTGGAGTCCGGTGGAGTCAACGCAGGGTCTACCCGTAGGTAGCATCCCGCCACACCTGGATCACCAACACCATCATAGTCTATCGCTGGTGCACTAGAAGTGAGTCGCCTGCTCTACCAAATGGGGCTACAATAACGCTGCGCTGTCACAGCTAATTTATACGTTTGAGTTGGGTTTCGCACGGACTGTTTTCTAGCCGGACTGGCTAGTTCCCGTCCACGTACGGTTTGTACTGTTGCTCGCCGAGTGTTGTATCTTTTACTATGTAAATCTAAATGTATAGCGACGAGTAATGTGAAGGTTAAGGACCGGTTCAACTTATTTGGGAGTCATGGAGTGCTCATTTATTTCTAAGTCAATCCCCTGGTTAATTGATGTTTATAAGTATTGAACTAATAAATATAATACTACCATAGTTGCCACAAGAGTCAACTAGGGCATGTTAGTTCAATGATCAGATATAGTTTCTTGCCGACATGTAATACTTGTGTTGTTTATTGTGCTAAGCGGTTTATCCGCATTGGTTTGAGTTATGTTAGAATTATGTTTATACACAGCCATCACTATGGTTATGTGGCTAATTAACGTTAGATTGGTTGCTAGGCCATGTTGTTTGAATAGCCAAGAAGGGAACGTCTTGAGTCCCTAGTGGGGAGTGTTAGATGTGTTTTGATGACCTAATTAGGTCCTGTACTGTGTTATTATGGGATCCTGTACTTTACTACTTATTATTGGTTCTGACCTCGAGAATCCTTTATATCGGTATCGCAAGTTTATTTGAAGGCCTGTAGATGGCCTCCTTATGTCGTACTCTCGTTGTACTTGGACTTGTTGGGTATACCTTGTAGACAATTTTGTTTATGAGTGTGGCCACTATATCTCTAGGCTGTAGCTATTTTGCCCTAACTGGGGCTAGCTATCCCCGTATAAGAGGGACTAGATTAGCGCCTCCTCATTGTGACTATGATGTCAACTCACTATTAGTCGCCATACATAGAGGGTTTAATTGCTTAGTTGCTAGATGCCTAAGCAGCTAGACTTCTTAAGAACATGAGTGAACACAAGCTGATGGGTTAATGGTCATGTTCTTTGGGTTACAGACAATAAATCACGTTGACTCTTTCTTGGGGTCAGTTCAAGGGATTTATTTGTATGTTTATAGTTATAGACCTGCCACTGTCCAGTTATTTACAGTTGGCGAGTTGTAGGGAATTTCTTCTCGAGAGAATTTAGGATCTTGAATATTGATCCTAAACAATAATTTTCTTTAGTTAACCCCTATTGTCTCATTTGCCTCTACTCACAAGGCTCATTATACTGGACGTTTTGTTATCAGTTTATTGTGTATTTTTTTTATCTACTTGTAATACTACACTCTACAATCACATTATATCTATTACAGGAGATAATGGAAACCAAATGAACGATCCTTAATGTCACATATTGTACTCTGTTATATGTCTCATTAATAAAACTCTGTATTATTTGTATTTCTTCCTTTATGTGTTTGTTACCTTCTCTAAACCTTTACGAAGGGTAATATCTTGTATTTGCTTGAGAGCTACTCAACTACCACATATATAAAAATAATATTTTCAGGTTGCTTGAACACTTGATTAAGGACATTTTACCCACGAAGGCTATACTACGCCCTTCTATTTTATAAAATCCTGTCTAAAATAAGCACTGATGCATAGGGGAAAAAAACGTAGGTTTTATATAAGTAGCCACACTAATACCAAAAATGAAAAGAGCTATGGGTCATGAACCCACATACAAACTCCTCTTTTTAAGATATTAGTACTATTTTATGTATACATATATAATTTTTTCACTTGATTTCTGTGGAGTAACATGTAAAATTTATTATTCACTTTCGTATAACTCAAAATAATTTCCAATTAATCCAAAAACATTGCTTAAGCAACACATACTTTTTTAAGTCACTTGGCAAAGAATAATCTCAAATTTTAGTCTTGAATAGAGTGCTGATTTTAACTGTTATAAGAACCAAATATCTTATTTGAGAATTTACCTTCAACTGTTTCTTTTATTATTCAATTCAATCATCTTAATATTGTATTAAAATACATTAAAAATAACATTTATAGATGGATTTATTATATTTTGTTTTATTATAAATATATAGTGACACCCTATTTCATACAAAAGTCGATACAAACATTTTAATTTACTTTCTTCTCATCTAACTACACAGCCAAGTCATAAGAACATTTTCACTTATGGGATTTAGATGAGAAATATGGTATTCATAGTAAATATCTATGAGTTGTCACTTATTTTGGAGGTAAAGGTGAATTCATTTAATTTAAAGCCATGTAAGTACACTCGACAGTGATTTGAACCTCAACCTCCCCATTACTAGAAACTCAATTGTGACGAAACTGAAGCTTTTGTTCGCGTACTCTCTAATGGGGGTTATTATATATATGTATATTTCAACCTCAAAATATTATAGTTATTAAAATAGATCGCCATTATATGTTTATCCAAAGGTATATTTTAATATAGTGGCAATATTATTATCTTCAATAAACAACCCCAAAGGTTGATTTGATGTGGTATATGGAGCCCTTCAGCTGGTCAGTGCTGCTTGAACCATCTGTTAAAAATCTCATTTATTGGCCTGGAAAAATTCAGAAAATACTGTGATTTCCCATTGCTTTCCACACTGAATTTATATGAATGAGCACTAAAAGGCCTAAAAATGTAGCAAAAAAAGTTACTTTCACATAACTTTCAGGTTTATTTCACATGTCCCAACCGATGTCCCGATCAATGGTATTACTTCCCCTACGAAGGAAGTTGTGCTGCGAATTTTATCGCCAAGGAAAATCCGTCGATTTCAGATTGGTTCGAAACAATGAAAATCAGGTTGTTGTTTTTTAATCACGGCATATAATACCTGTTTAGGTTGAATGAATATATGCTAATTACTCTAATGGGAAAGGGATAAGAATGTAATAATTAAAGGCATTTGCCTGGTAGGAAAATTGAATTTTTTTTTTTGAAAAACAGCTTCAGTAGACCTGACCGAGATTTGAAGCACGATTTCTCCATAATCAGCAGGTGGCATAGAATATAAGATACTAGATAGCTCAGGAATGTAACCATTTATGTCAGAAAACATAACATATTATTTTAATTTTTAACTGTAATAAAAATTATGTTATTTTATTATTAGTAAATTTAAGATAAGTAAAAAAAGCTAATTATTAAAATTCAAGGTAGACTCTTCATTACCACTTAGTTTAAAATTAAATAAACGATTAGGTTTACTTATATTTACACTGGAAGTATAATAAAAATAAACATAGTTTTACTTGTTTTTATTTAAAGTCAAAATTCCCAACGAAACTATCTGATTAGGAAATGAATAAAAATTAACATATACATTCCCAAATTTAAAGATATTTATTTAATAGTTTAACAACTTAAAATTATATATGTACTATTAAAATAATATATAATATAATACTAATTGTGATATGGTTACGTTACAAATGTTTGACGAACGTCAAATGCAAAACTTACCTATATTAATAAATAATAAGATTCAAACAAAAGAAACAATGTGTATATATTCACCATTGCTGTTATTTAAAATAAATATAAGTTATAGTTCCATAAAATTACATATTAATTAGGGGTGGGGAAATTGAAACATAAATGAAATAAATTACACTTTAATATTGTATTCTCAAGACCAAATAGCTATAAATTTTATTTTGTGGTACAACATTGTACAACATAATGGAACTAGTTGTAGATTTTTAAACCACATATGGTTGGGGTATTTTATTAGTAGAGATTACAATAGCATCTAGCGGATATAATTTATAAAAATACTCATACATGTAGAACTTTATCAAGTGACATTAATTAAATTAAAATAAAGCTTGAAAAAGGTTTTTCTTATGTTCATACTTCTTAAAGATCTCGTACTGTTGGCTATTTGCCATCAGAGTGTTACCAAATTTTTTTTTAGATCAAATGTTTTAACAGGAAGAGTTATGCAAAAAAACTTTATGACAAAAATAAAGATATTTACTAAAACAGTTGCCAAAATATGAACATATTTCACACAGCATTATTTTCAATCAGATGTGAAATCACCTGTGATTTTTATTTAACATCCATTGTATTATTTTATTTGTCAAAGCACTGAATTATGTTATGTTCTTAAAGGTTTATTAAAATGTCAGTACCAATATGAAATGAAATAAATCCACAAGAACCGACATTGCTTTATTTCTACATACAGTCATGATAAAGAGGATAATACTATTCTGAATTTAAGAACTCACACATATTTATTTAAAATAATTTGGATCATTGAATCATGTTTGAGCTATATTCGTTTAAATTAAAGTAAAAATATTTTATACAAAATAAAGTACTTTCAATGGAAAAAAGGTTTTCATTGTGATCTAAGAAAATCTAGTATTCCTTTTTAAACCTTTTTGGGGGGAGGAGGGGCTGCAGGGTACCTTTGTGATAATTGACAATTACCGACTCCCAAACCTTTTTATTGTTTAGAGGACTAATACCAGAGCTAGCAATTTATATCCATTCTACTCTTGCGGGTCATTTCATTTTGACACTAATTATAGTACATCACGTTTATGACAATACCTTTATGATTTCATAAAAAAAAGTGTAAAAATTCCAAACATATGTGTGATACACGAAACACTTGTCAGTTGAATTACGTATATTTCTCCAAGGATCATATTTCTGTCATATATTTTACTGCCGCTGGGAGAGCGTGGATTTAGAAATGTACATGACGAACTCTACAATAAATACTGCACCTCTATGTTTTTGTTGTTTGGGAAATTTGATTTGTTTGAAACACAAAGGTAGTATTTATTTTATTTCCCCTTGTATATTCATGTCGATGTAGTAAGCAAGTTTATTTTAGGATGTTGAAAATAATATGTTTATAGAAAGCACATCAATATCCCGTGCATATTATATTTGTTGTGTCTTTAAAAAAAACTCAAATTTATCTCTATTTACTCATATAGATATTGAAAGGACTAATGAGTTTAAATATTTAGGAACAATTTTAACTATCAATAATGATATTAGATTGAGAAATAATAAAATAATACAGTTGGGAAATGCATGCGCTTACTCGGCCAGTAAGTTGTTGAATATTCGCCTGATGTTCAGGAATGTAAAATTCAGAGTATACAAACCAAAATTTTACCGGTTGGTCTCATTGGGTGTGAAACAAGGTATCTTAACTTACAGGAAGAAAAATAATTAAGGGTGTTTGAAATCAAGATTCCTAGGATTATATTTTATCCAAAAAGAAATGAGACTACTGGGGAGGGGAGGAGACTACTGGGGAGGGGAGGAGACTACATAATAACGAGTTACATACCCTTTATGCATCACAATACATAGTTAGGATGATAAGGTCCCATAGATTACGGTGGTCAGGACATTCAATGCGAATGGGAGAATATAGAACCTTGTTCAGGGAAAGTCACATTACAAACATTCTCAAGGGCATTAACATTAATATCACAAACCCCATAACCAAACACCAAATACTTTTTTTTTAATGTCTTATAATATAGCAGAGATCTCTTTTGACCATAATATAAGGTTCATCTGAAAGGTGTCATTATTGCCTAACAGATAATAGCAATAGCTCAATAGCAGTTTTATATGTTTAACAATTCTTTTGAAAGCATTGATCAAAGCTTAATGATGGATGAAGCTTTCATAAGAACTGTGTTTAGAAAGCCTCTTGGGGGACGCAATTCACGATTAAAAAGATATTTATCTGAAACCTACCGAAAATACTCATTCACGGAGATAATGTGTGGGTCCCGAATGAATATGAAGATGCGTCCTCTAAGTCCCATTATTAAAACAAATTATTTCTCTATAACTTAGAGACCCACTTCGATAGTTGATTGGTCTAAGGCATCACTCTTATAATTGATCAGACTTCCAATGACTGGGAGATTGAAGTTCGATCCCCGATCGGGAATAATAAGAACGGGTTTTCTTAAATAAATTTCCACTCTCAAATGCCACAGTGAATTCGTGTACACCTACTAGATGTTCATTCAAAATCATCCCTGATAAACTATCATAATTAGTGCATATGCCAATAATACGAATCAATAGTAAGATGCGGTGTTAAAAAAACTTAGAAAGGGAAATATTTCCACATAACACGCTCGGTGCACACGAATCGCGGAACAACTAAACCGGGTGCACACGAATTGTGGAACTACTGATTTGAGCTCGGTAATACACTTACATGAAATGTGGAGTAAAAACTAAATTCATAATGTCTTTTTACAAAATGGGACTTGGATGTTAGGTTAGTCTAGGCTAGGCTAAGTTTGATTAGGTTAGTTTGAATTAGGTTAGGTTAGTGGTTAGGAGTTAAATGGCATTACAGGTAGTTCCCCAATTCGTGTGGACTGGCTGACAGGTATACTTTATTCCACAATTCGAGTGGGCCCTAAATGAATGTCTGCTGACAAGTAGACCTTATTCCACAATTCGAGTGAGCCCTAAATGAATGTCTGCTGACAAGTAGACCTTATTCCACAATTCGTGTGGGCCCTAAATGAATGTCTGCTGACAAGTAGACCTTATTCCACAATTCGAGGGGGCTCTAAATGAATGTCTGCTGACAAGTAGACCTTATTCCACAATTCGAGTGGGCCCTAAATGAATGTCTGCTGACAAGTAGACCTTATTCCACAATTCGAGTGGGCCCTAAATGAATGTCTGCTGACAAGTATACCTTATTCTGCAATTCGAGTGCGCCCAGCACGTTACCTGTCTGAGATTATCATGCCAAACTTATCGTTTGTCAAAAAACAAAAAAAAATCTTAAAATAATTATTTAGGTCTGCTATTACTCATTAGTCATTACACTTGAATTTCTGCAAGATTATTTCGTCATTGAAAATTTTCTATTTATATTTATTTAAACCTGATTTACATAGCTCGCTCCAGAAATGTACACACTCTTTCTCAATCATCTGTTCACTTCCAAGTAGTTACTATGTAATATTCAACTTTTTTTTTCTGATTCAAAAGGGTTTTACCTACTTATAATGTTATTATTGGGGTGTTTAGGACATATCTATGGTTCTTGCTCAGTGATGTATGGTCCTAGCCTAGACTTTAATATTATCAGGCTTCATCCATTTAGAATTTACTCTCACGACCTTTGACCTCATGGATATTCACAGAGTAATAGCATATTTATAGCTACAAACTCGTATTTACAATTCTAAACAACACAGTTTACATTTTCACTAAATGCTAAATACGTGTGGGTTTATTTTTGAGGTGGGGTTACTGAAATTGTATATGAAAAGGGGG
>CABFOV010001141.1:72967-97061 GCA_902141375.1 Timema poppense
GGCCACGGAATTTTCCCTCCTGTGTGTATCTATCCATCCCTCCTCCAACAACAAAACCTCCACACATCTGCTAATGAGTGTTGGGGGCTATTAACGCTCCGATGATCCGTGTTGAGGGGGTGGGGGTGTTGCTCTAAGTGAAGGTCCAGGCCTCCCCCTCTTTTAACCCCACGGTAACAGACGTCACTGGGAGGGTTTTCCTGGGCGCGCTTCACTATGCCACCCCTTCCTTCTCCCCTCTAGGCTATATTTGCATTTTATCCTATGGACGGTAAACATGACCTTTTGTTATTGGTGAGGAACATAGAAGTGAAACATGTCACTGAGGGTCTGGGGGGAAGAAGGGGACAAGTGCGACCGGCTCATTTCTTAATAATAAGCACCTGTTATCGCTGTTACTTGTCCGAGAATAAGGGTAGGAGTGATTTTGACTCCAATTAGGATTCGAATCGAAAGATACTTTTGAAAATGGCGCACACACATTTTGTTACAGTCAACATTTTATTTTCATTATCAGGTAAAGATCAATTAATGTTAATGCCAAAAAAAAATGATATTGGGGCTATGACAGATTTTTATGTTTAATGTGAACACAAGCCTGAAGAAGTGGATTTTAACATTCTGTCTGTCCCCTTGTCCGTCTGTCTACCTGCTTGTCTGTCCCTGACAGCATCCAAAACTATTTGATGGATTTTGTTCCAACTTTATATTTGGATTTTATAGGGCTGTAGCTAAGGATTGTTTCATACTAAACCTTAAATTTAGGATAATTTACTGATAAACGAGTTTGCTGCATTCAATATTTCTCGAAATAGATTTAATGATTTTGCTTAAAATGTATATCTGTGGAGTGTTTCACATGAACATAGCAAATAAAGCTGTATACATGTTTTGGAGGGTAAATTATGCTAAGAATAGTTTACCGATTGATCACTTCGACGGCCGCGTGGCCTGACGCGCTACTCTCGGTGTAGAGGAGAGATTGAGGTTAGAATCTCAGCTGGGTGTACTAAGGGTGATTTTTCCAAAATAGTTTTTCACTCTCCCTCCACGAAAATACGGATACAATTCCTAAAAATATAACCTCCCTAATCCTTAAAACTCTTGGCGTAATTAGTGCATCTAGGCGTGTAAGCCGAATGGGTAGTAAGGCGTGTTGCTGCTATTAAAAATGTTTAAATAACATATATATATGATGACAGGTTTATAAAACATGAACTGACGTATGAATACAAAGAAGATCTAGCAACGTTTGTATCTGTAAGATAAGATTCTTTCTATGATAATTTGACTGTAGTCTAAATAATCCTACCTAATCACGTGCTACCACTTCAATATATATTTTTTATTGGATGGTCACTACCCATCCAACGCTATTCAAATTTTAACTAGGCTTTTCTCATAGCAATAAGAAAGGTATAATTTTTTAGGAAAGTTATCCATTCTTGTGTTGAGGGTTTGTTGGAAACCCTTAAGTAAAACCCCACTTCCCCTCGAAATACACAACTAGAATTTGAACGTGGGCTCCACGTGACTGGAAAACATGACAAAAGGAGCTTGGTGTTTAAGTAGGCCTACACTTGCCTGCCAATGTGGGTCTAGAGGTGTTCAAAGTATATTTTAATCAGTAGTTTTGCTGTACTATTAACTCAGATTCATTTAGATTAGTTAGCAAATGACATCTGGAGATGGGAATTGAACCCAGGACCTTTGACTTATTGTGTATTTTCTACCACTGAGATATTGAAACTAGTCCCATCCGTTCTCAGGATCATTCTTCACTCATAGTTTAAGGAGTGAGTCTGTGATGGACAGTAATGTCCCAAAGTATGGTTCTTCTCCTGAATATATCAATGATGGGCTATAGGCATATTAAGCCAAAGTTTCCCGGGCTCGATTCCCATGTCCAAGTGTAATTTTTTTAAATTATTTCTAATTAATTGAATTCAGGTTCCCACGGACAATGTTGTAATTACAATTATTTCATTCCTGTGTGTTGATATTCATTTAGATATATTAGCTAGAAAGTGGATAAAATAAACTGGGGTTAACTTACTGCTATTGTGGTTTATATTGTTATAAAGCTGAAATTTCGTAATCCCATTGATCAATTCGCTTAAAATAGCTTTGTTTTAAACATTTATATCTATTTATCCTTTTTTATTACTATTATTTTTCTCTGTACGTTATACCCTCGATTAGACTATCTGCGTATTTACACTAATGAGGCAGTAATGAATAAGGTAGAATGTATAAGAAATGTACCCATGTTTTCATGGAGGGGAGAATAGGATACCGCTAAAAAAATATGCCAAGCACGATTCGAATCTCATCTTCTACATCACTGGCAAACTAGATGAGATGTTGTTGATGTGCTATACTCTGTTCTCACCGTTACACGTGATGTATTTATTTAAAAATGTGTTTCGACCTAGAACGTACTTAGCCAGCACTCATCTGTGACTACACTTAAATACAATTACCCATAACTGCTCCATTTGATTTATCAATACGAGATTCGATCAAGAACACTCTGTAAGGAATAGTCATTAAAACTTTTATCCATGGCCCTTCCAATGTTTGTACATGTGTCCTTTTATCTCTTAGGTGTGAGATGGAAAATATACACAAGGTTTGCGAGGGGTGAATCGCGAAAGGGTTGATTTCAAAAACCAACAATTTGACATGATGTAGCATTCCATAATATTTGTCAGGGGCCCGTAAAATGACGTAGCATGCGTTGTGCTATGCGGTGCAAATTAACCACTGAAACGTGAAGGGGGTGGAAGGGAGTAAAGAAGGAGGGGGGGGGCCATTGATAGTGTTTTCATGTATGGTTAATGTTTAACAATTGCTTGTTAGTGTTAATTATCGCTGTTTCGTTGCGTACAACAGATGTTGTGGGTGTCTCGTTTAAACTTCCTGCCATGTCATTTGTTAGAACGAACTCTTTTTGATAGTTTCAAACTCATGTGAGCCTAGATGAATTTGAAAAAAATCTTACTCGAAATATATAAATAGTTAATTTAATATTGTGTAAAGTCAATTATTATGATTTAAAGGGTTTTGAAATCAATACTTAAAAATGTAAATTTCTTAGTAATTCATACGGAAGTGTAATGATTAGAAATTGTATTATGTTTAATGTTAGATAACATGATTCAATTAAAATCCTTTTAGGCGAAATATTAACTTTAATAATGACAAAGATAACAAATATTACCATTATTATTATTAATATTCTGATTTATTTTTTGCATATTGTATATTTAAAATATTTTTGCTTTACTACTCTTTATTTATTTGTTATTATTGCTATTATTATTATCATTACTATTTTATATTTTTTGTAACTATTCATCAGTATATATAGTTATTTAACTATTATTGTTTATTTTATTTTCTCGTGTAATTATATGTATGTGTAAGGTAATGGTGTGATTTTCAGTGCTGGACTGTTTTAGGTCTTACGACTGTTGGCCGGCATTATAATAAAGGAAATTGAAAAATTGAAAACTATTATTATCATCATTGGTAGTTATTTTTAATAAATAAGCTGTTTTAGTACAGTTTTTTACGGAAATAATCCATGTATATAAACTATAACGCGATGATTCAATAATTTACAATATTTCTTATATTTAATGAACGTATTTTAGATATTATAAGTTCTTATTTTCAAGAGTAATTAGATTATCTTTAAGCTTATATGTTTCTAAATTGCAAATCCCAAACTTATTGTGCACGTCTGTAATTGTGATTACATTTTTTTTATTTCTATTGGTGTGAAAACACCACATCCCGAATCTACTGTGCGTGTCTATAAAAGTATTCTTTATGGGTTTCAAAATTACAAATCCTGACTTAAACCAAGTTTACCTATGATATTAATTAATATCTACCTGTTTTAATGGCGAGTTTTGGCATGGCTATGCCCATACGTATGAGAAATTACATACAAATTGTAGTTCTTGTCCTAATTGTGCGTGCCTATAAGAGCACTAAAAATTCATTTTTTCTATGATTATTAAAATTTTAAATGCTGACTTTTGGGATTATTTTAACCAGAATATCTCGATTCGAACTCTTTTTTTTTTAAACTTATTGTTTGGTCATTATGTTCATGATTTACAACCAACTGAGCTAAGGTAGCTTGCTGTTATTTAAAACAGTATATTTATATTATACCCTTTTAAAGCAGCTATACCTTATCTTAATAATGCTTATGTCAATCGGACTATATTAGTTGGTTTTATAAAAATGGCTATTAATTTGCTAATACGAAATATAATCTGTCTTTTCCTTCCTTAAATAATTAATCAGATAAGAGTTTTAAATTCCAATAAAAAAATATTGAGAATAAATTCTTCTGTTATGGATGATAGTTTCAAAAATACAAAATAACAATAAAAATACTCATGAACTCATAACCCACAAGCTAATTGCCACACAATTAGTTTAAGACAAGATCTTTATAATAAATATGAAATCATATACGTATTGCCCCACATGCTTCACATAGTGTATTATACCTTGTTTTTTCCAATAGCAATATTAGACACTATTTATGTTAAAATAGATTTAAATCATCAGGCAATAAAATTAGATAGTGTTATACATTGCAATAAATATTAAGTATGTCACACATTTAATATCTAATTTGTTTAGTTGAAAATATCTACGGTTTGTTTAGGACATAGGAAATATTTGATAGGTGTGAAGGTGTGAATACATAAATGTTTATTAAAAATTTTCAAATGTTCACCGATGTTATGGTTAGCTTATACCATATTTTATACCTTTAATTATATATTTTTATCAATTTAATACATCAATTTAAAAATATTGGGATTACCATTTCGTTAACAAACATTTTTATTCAAATTCCTTTAGCTAAAATGTCTTTACCAACAAAATGGTTGTCAATATTTTGTTATATAATATAGGCATACTAACCAAAGCACTTGATGCTTTTAAGACTAAATCTATTAAAAAATTTGGACTGGCATTAGTCCAAAATGTATATTATTAATTCTGTTTAGACTATTAATATGACTTTTCAGCACATTCGATGAACATTGGAAAATTATCACAATTGCATAACTTGACAGAAATATAGGGAAGAACAACGACATTTAGCGCCATAATTATCAAAGTCATGACAATAAGACAAAGTGAACAAGAAATATTAAGTTCGATTGATAAGCTTAGTATCAGTAGTAAGAATTGTGAAGCTCGTTCTTTTTTTTAATGGTATTTGCAATTACTTTTGCAAGCAGCTCTAAAATCACAATACAAATCATAATTTAAATCATACCTATAATATAATGCATTTAGCGAATGATTTTTTACATTATTTTTAGACTATTTACACAATACCTACAAGCTTTATTTCCAAAATAAATTGTTCTTAGTAGGTATTTTACATATATATGTATATATATACACTGTACACATTTAAAAATTGATCTAGGTATTTTTCAGGAGATTAGATATCTTTGTCTCTTCAAATCACAAGCGAAACCCTTTCTCTCCTCACTTCACACTAATTAAGCGTGATTAAACTAAATATTCCGGATAATTATGTCTTCGTCTACTCTATTGCTCTCTTTATCTGGAACACGTAAACAATAGGCACTGTTTCTCACACTCAAAATCAAATGACTTTCTCATTGCGTATATTTTAATTTATGTTATAATCACGTGTCCACAACTCGTAGATAAGAAACTTTCAGAATGTTGTCAACTTCATATTCACAATCAGAAACCTATGTGGTGTGAACACAAATTAGCTTGCTGAAACCCTGCAAAAGGTTAAGGTATGATTTAATTTGGATGTTTTTAGTAAAATGGGGCACCGAAAAGATTTATCAAATGTATGGTAACATTTATTATGTACTATTGCAAATAATTACTAAAACAGACTTATAGTATATACCTATACCTTTTCCTGGGTAAAAAAATATTCATATAACACTATTTTTTAAAGGCACATAATACATATGGCCAGAAATATTTTAACAAAAGTACTTAGAGGAGAAATAAACAATTTAGCAAACAATATAACCGAATGAATTGTTACATAGTTATATAATTTACCTAAATTCCAATTAAATGAAATTATTAATCTTTTTATGAAATAGATGTTCCTTTTTTTTAATAGTCTTGCATATCATATCACTATTTTTACTTTACTTTGCACCATCGTGTCGTTGCTTAGCGTCATTCATCCCATGCAGTCTAAAACCAATTATTATTTTACTTTTTAACATATACACTAGCTTTTTTTATATAGATCTGTGTTTCTGAAATTATGTTAATGTTCTGTTTCAATCTATGACTTTAGTCTATTTATTTTTACATTTATTCTCTTCTTCATAAAAATTCACATTATACACCAAAAATATATTCTTCACACTAAAATCCATTGTGGACTAAAATGTAAGCATGCATAGAAATTGAACAAAGTAATTAATTATTGAAACACCCAATATATAATTTTAATAAAAATTAAAGTTTTTTAGTTTAAAATTTGAATAACATATACTTAAAGAATGTTACACTAAGTATATACGGTATCCCATCAAGCAAATATTCTTAAATTTTAAAAATAAATATTAAAATAGTAGCCTAGGATTAATTAATTGTATGTTGATATATTATATCAGTAATGTAAAAGCATTTGCATGCTTATACTTATGTAAACAAAGTGAAAAACTAAGTTATAAATATAAATGAGATCAATAAATATTGTAATTGTAATTTCACAATGATATTTTAGTTGTATAAATTACCTCTCTTATAGCAGGATAGAATGGAACACCAAGTATTTCACAAAACCGTTATGATTCTAAAGTTTGGTTCATGATCGAAAAATTAATAGTTAAAATTTGGGATTGTTTGATGTACTGTACAAGATTAACATTTAGTTAGTTTATAATTTGTTGAGAGCCAATTGAAAGTTAACATGAAAGGCAAGGGCGTAGAAAGCTATTTTATCTAGGGGGTCTTATAGAAAACTTTAATATATTATAAGCAAATCAAAGTTTTTATACGTATATATATATAGGCCTTTAGGGTCCGCATCCTATTTTTAACGTCATTGATGACTACTATCGCTGACCATAAATTCCGTAAGCAGAATGGAGGAAATTAAGAAAGCGTTAAATAATTTTATTAAAAAAATATAATAAACATAGTTAAATTAAAATCATTAGTACATAATTATTTAAGTTAATTCAAATAAATATTATAATATGAGGACTAAATATAAAAGGCATAACAAATACATTTTATACTAACGAAAATTATCTCTCTATTGGTTGATAGCACTCGCCTGCCAGTTGAATAAATTATGAACATTAATTGTGGTCATAAAAATTGAATAGCTGGTACATCACACACGACCCATACACTATATATTATGAACTGGTACGATTCATTAACCTTACCTTGACTAGTTAGTTTATGGCCGTATTTTTTTAGAAGCAAGTAAAATAATCTTGCTACATCCCAGGGTGGACGGGGGCTACATAATATAGGAATGGCGTTTTTCTCCCCACCGTATCGGTTCTATGCTATTTAAATATGATTTAACTAATGGGCTAGGAAAAGAAAAAATAAGAATTTGTAAGATATTTTACTGCATTTTCCTGGAGGAATGGTGTAAGATTTTATTTTTTTGGATAGAACACACTATTTATATCCGGATATAGATTCAAAACCTGACCTCCTAGTTATGGAAAAGCAACCTGATATGAGCCGGACGTTTAGTCCACGTGCCCACCAATGTGTGCGATTCTATTCGTAAGCACTTATATTAACGTATATGTATAGGTAACTCTTAATTTTTCGATCTCATACTAAGATAAATAGCTAGTAGTCACAATCATTTCGGCTTTTTCCCTTCACGTATTTACACATTTTATTAGTTAATTTATGTCATAGAATATTAAAAGAAAAAAATATATTTATACAGGAGAAGTCCTTCTGAATTACATCAAGATAAATGCTCGATATTTTTGTCGAGATGGATAACACGATGATGTAACGATATCTTTCGGGAGAAGTGCCTTAAGTTGAATCCTCGCCGCTAGGGTCGTTGTGCTCGCTGCCCCAAACATGGCGGCCGCTGATCACGTGGTAGTAGATGCCTCGTCCAAGCGGCCATTCCACGTCGCGTGACCACAGCTTACGACTGCACAAACAAAACAACACAAACATAATTAAAATGGTTGTGTAAAAGACGTTTCTAGTCTCAAAAGAAATCAAGTATTTGGTCGCGACTCATGGGTCGCTCATTTAGTAGTTTTTGCAACAATACCAGAAATATCATAGCTCAGTTATTTAAAATGTCATTTTTATAGAATTGGTGATGTTTCAAGCTTGGTACAACCTTTTTAAACTCTAGTTAAAATAGTCGCAAAATAAACTGATATTACTGTGACCTTTTTTCGCACCAAAGTTAATAAGAATGCGTTTTTTTTATGATACAACCATTTACAGAGCCTACTGACTATACATATGAGAAAACATATAAACAAGAGAGATCTTCAAAATACCGCACGAACATCTATATTTTTTGTAAGTTTAGATTTTCATATAAGTAGGCCCAATTTTTTCTTGATTATGAATGATGTAAGTGTTACACAATAGTAAAATTTGAATAGGGAGGTCTATTGTTGTGTGCCTGGGCCAGCACTGCTGATATAAAGTTGTGTTTGGTGTTTTCTCAAAGCTTAAAACGTGTTATCTTCTATTAATATAATTGGGTTTCAATTAAATAAAAAAGCATACATTTACTAACACCTATTTATTTGTGTAGTACATGCATACATGCATAAGACAAGCCTTTCATTGATAAGCATGAAGTTTGTGGTTCAAAACGTATTATATACACTCACACTCACATACACCACTCAAACACAAACACAAGCCCAAACCTCTGGAGAATTTTTATAGCTTGAAATAACCATACTATTTATATTAATAAGACAATATATTAATAATATATGCCAAAAAGAAATATGAAATTTATTTTTAATCCAAACGTAATTTTAAGTTGGGAAAGAGAGAAGAGCATATTAAGTTCCATGAGTGTATTATCATTGTAGGGCTATGATGGAAGGGCTAATCTTTTGAAATGTTATTAATAAAATATCTTAAGGAAGCTATTTATTCCAGTGTAAAATTGAAAAGTTTTTTAATTATTCAAATTATATAAATATAAACTAATTAAGAAATAATGTAAATTAAAAGTTGTTTTACTAATTACAAATTCAGGTTTAGTTCAAATCTTCCTTTTCTTTAAACATACATCAAGCACTAATCATAAACTAAAAAGATTCCCTAACTTTAACGCTATTCATATGTTTTTAATTATTAAATATTGACGGAAAATAAATGTACATTCTGTTTTGGAGGTCACCGTATGACGGTAAGTTAAGAATAATTTATGATTACAAAGAAATGAATAATTAAAACATAAGAGTTATTTCACTTTATATTTAATACAAGATATAGCCATATTAACTATTGAAAATAACAAAACCACTATTTTGATGAAAATAAATGAACTTTTTTTTAACTCAATCATAGAAAAAATATATATATTGCATTGATAAAACTAAGGCCTATGGTTTATTTCAACCTAATGATCCATCCCAGTGACATAGCAGGCTAAATTATTACAAGTATAAAACAAACAGAAAACAACATATTCTGGTTGCATTTTTGGCTTGTTTACTCTAATCAGATTTGAAAAAATGAGCCATCCTAATTACTAATGCCATTTTATAGTATGAAAAACCAATAAATAATACTATAAAATTGTCTCACGTGGTTTGAGATAACTGGTGCAAAACAGTTCGAAAAACAGTGCCATAAAACATTCTATCACTGTTGAGTATTTCACTATTTTACTCACTTTAGATGGTTTATCAAATAATCATATTTTACGTAATGCTAAATCATATTATGTATTACATTATGCATTTTATTTCATATTTAACCATGTAAAATACTTTGGCTATATTTTATTTACACCAAAACCCTTGCGAATTTGAAAGGGTTAATTTTAATATGTATCTTCTATAAAATAATCTGGTTTCATGTAGTTTATGTTTTAATGAATATTTAATTAAAACTGTGAAGGATGGGGTTTGATTCTGACCATCCGTTTCAGTTCTTGTGCTTTCTCTTCTCTCCTGTTAGCCATATAGCGGTGCAGTTCGTAATCATACCAGATAGTTCTCGTATATTTAATTTTGTTTCGTTAAATCTCAATCATTCCCCTATAAAACTGACTGAGAAAAGTACCCTATATTTAACTTACAGTCTAGTGCTAGTTTGGTGCTTTAAATATAAGAAAGTAAAATACACTTTTCTAACGATTATATTGGGCTTCAAATCCATTATTTATCAATTGTTATAAATTGAAGCTACACGTTGAATAATACGGGAATTAAATAACATGAAGAATGAGCTCAGTATTGCCATCTCTCGGTTTTCTGCTGAACAACAAACTTTCAATGAACGACAGTACCTACCATTACGGAGACTATTTCTTACTAGAAATGTCACTATATGGAATTAAAAGAGAATATTTTAGCAGCTTTTCTATTAACTTATATACGAGAAATGGGATCACAATTGGAAGCACTGCGTTTTTTTTCTCCAATAATCGGAACCTTAAATATTATCTAAAATCAAATAAAGTTATAATAATATGTTAAGAATAATCCATTTGCAATGTTGTGATTCTTATATCATTGAAAAATATCCATGCCATGTGGACTAGAGAAAAATGTTTAAGTATAAAGGATGTACAAAATTTAATCACCACATTATAAGCTTTAATAAATTATTTATTTTAGGAACTATCTTAAAATAGTTTGTTGTAGTTAATAAAACAAAGAAACACATTCTTGTTTTGATTAAGTATGCTGCCACAGTTTATTCATTATTTCAGTAAACCTGTTAGCTACTAAAGTAGGGAATTTATTAAGTTGTATAATTAACTGGATAATTTATCTAAAAACTGTATTTAAAAACCCGAAATTAAAGAAATAGGAAAAAGGGTGGATATTAGTCTACTTACCTAATAATCACTCTAAGATAATCAAATTTTAATTGGATGGATCTTATTCTTTCACTATAAAAGTTATTTAATCTAGTTCACGTATTCATATGTTTCACTTTTGTTTGATATTATTAAAACTAACAGCATAGTAACATGTGTTTGTATATTCCAGAAGGTTCCTCCGGAAAATTGGACTGTGAATAAAATATGTAAAAATATGATAAGAACAAAATAAGTGCGTACATTTTGTAAAATTTTAGGTTATTAACTAACTGCCAGCATTTCGACTATAAAGTTTTAAAACATTTGCTAGAAATATATTATTTAATGAATATTATTGTAACAAAATTTCAATCTAAAAAATTAAATTCTAATAAAATGTATGTTTAAAGTTATATATCTATATGTTTGGTATTTATATTCAGTAGCTTTGTGTAATTAATTATATCAGAATGCAATTGCTTTAATGAAACCAATATTGTGAATGTTCTGTGGGACAGTATGACCTACATATGTTATTAATTATGTTGTGGTCGAGAATCCAAACAAAGGGGGGGAAAGAGGGGGCCTTACGGTACGATTATGATGGACACTATTAAGAGATATATTCAACTCTAGCGGTTAGTTCAGCTGCTGAACGATATTCGACATTATGGCTGTCATAATATCCAGTCCTTGCTATGGTATATCTATTATAATGCGCAATAGTGAGCTTTACTTAGTGGATATATGTATATATATATATATATATATATATATCCCGAGTGCTTAGCACCAATAATATAATAAATTTTGGGAACATATGTAACAATGAGATCAAATGTCCATGCTTTTTATTTTCACTACGTCTCCTTATTTTTTTTAGGCACCACGCCTTAATAACCGTTAGGGTTATACGTTTAAGTACTCATTACGTTAGTAATTTTAGGGGGAAGGTTATATTTCAAGGAAGTGTGACAGAATTTTCGTGGAGGTAAAGTGGAAAACTATTCAGAAAAAACACCCCTCAGTACACCTGATTGAGGTTTGAACATCTTTCTACCCGTCATTGGCACTCTAGTTGACTGCGATGGTAGCGCCTAAGACCACGCGACCACCGACGTAGGTGTTATATAAGACCTATTAATAATGAACTGTAAACCACGAATATTTTGTGTAGATAAATGTAGGTACCTAGTAGGTTTGTCTCTCAATCGACACCGACAAGTAAAATTTTACTTTTTTTATTTCAAATTTAAATTACTATAGAATGGATCGATAGGGTAGTATTATTTTAGTATAGAGCCACGCCCTACTACACTAGCGCTATGGCTTCTTTGGTGCTGACTGACAGCTCACAGCTGACTTCTGACAGTCAACATTTAGGAATATACTTAAATTTTGACCGTCAAAAGTGACAGCTGCTAAACACATGTTTTTTTAGATAATATGGTTCGGCGTAGGGATACGTAATTGGGTCTGGTAACTTTTCAAAAGTTTTATCTGTCAGTTGTGAGCTGTCAGTCAGCACCAAATAAGCCATGGGGCTACTGTACTTGTTCGGGCTATACGCTGTAATACTATCGAATGATTAGATAGTTTCTGTCAATAGGGACCTTCACTAGTTTATACTCCTGACTCTAGCCCATGAGATCACAAACGTTACACTTTGTAACCCTATTGCCATCATTAAAACCCCACGTTTTTCACCATACTCTATGCTAAATTCATCATGTCTTCCTGAATCAGAATCAGGTAGATCACCTCATTCCATATATTGTACCCCAAAAAAATGTGGTACGTGGAAATATATTAATAGCGGACACTTTCCATGATCAAATAAATAAGTTATCCCTTACCAAGAGGTGTCTGTTATTTTAAAATATATATATTTAGGATGTTCGGAAACTCATAGCCCAAACTACACATACAGCTTGTTTGAACCAAAATTAATACAAAATCCCAATATACTTACATCCGGAAATCTATGATAATACCATTAAATTGTGTCCAATGTTTCGGTGTACAGCACCTGGAGAGCAAAGCTGTTCAAGCATGCGTGTAAACAGGTTGCATAGGAGCTAGGCGTGTAGCATTACACACCTCGACATCTTGCAGCAGAGCATACCACAGCTAATAGTAAACAACACACCAGTCAATCTAGAAATGAGAATACGTTCTGAGGGTCATCATCGAAGGTCCTACATCACAGAACGTGCTTGCCATTATTACAAGTGAAGTGCCTCGTGCCTAGCTCCTATGCAACCTGTTGTACATGCATGCGCGACAGCTTTGCTATCTTAGCGCTGTACGCCAAAACTTTGAGCACAATTTGATGGTATTAGCATAGATTTCCAGATGTAAGTATACAGGAATTTTGTATTATTCATGGTTCAAACAAGCTCTATGTGCAGTTTGGGATATGTTTCCAAACTTCCTGTATATATATATTTATATATTTATAGGTAATACGGTATATATATATATAAATTATATTATAATATAGATTAAACTATGTTCAAGTAGTATGGTTTAAAAAATATATATATTTAAACCGTACTTCTTGAACATACTTTAATCAATATTATCATATAATTTATGAATATCAACAATAACAAACTAATTACTAAACTGTGGAGCATTGGATGCTGGATAATAATTATAACTAATGAATAAAAGATTGGTATAGAATGCGTAGTATACAGAATGCGCCAATTAATGAGATGGAAACGGGTTTTCTGTACTGTTATGATATGTGTGGACGAGAGCAGATAATGGTTGGAATCGGAAGGTGTGGTCTTGAAATACCATTGATAATAATAAATATAGGTTATTTTAGAAACGTTCACTAGAAGAGGAAGGCAGGACTGTTCATACTTACCGCTAGTCAATGGATTAACTCACATTCCTACAGTCGAATAGGCTGGTGTTTTAGATTTACGTCCTCTGTTTAGAGATTTTTATGCATAAATATTCGTCTCTAGAAGTGTCAGTATTTGATTTTTAGTGAGTCCACTATTGGGAAGATATTTCCCCGTAGAAGCCAGTGTTATTCTGCTCGGGAAATGTAAACTGTCCGTTATACAGAATAATCCGCTATTCAAAGTTAAGGGATATTTATTGATCTGTATAGCAACAAATTATAGTTAATGTATCATCAATATCGAATATAGGATTAGGATTCATAGCTCATAAGAAATGTGTCCCCTTACTCTAGAACACAGACATAAATATGATCATCCAAATATAACTTACCTAGATCTACTTTTATGGTAACAAGCATATATATATATATATATATATATTTTTAATATCTAATTTTAAAATGAAATAACGATTGTAGCCAATATTTATTGATCCAATAAGAGTATAAATATCGTGATATACTATGTAGGAGTTCATTTGCAGAGGATGTGTGACATTCCTGGATCAACCAGTCTTCAATTTATACGTGGAAATCCCTGCTTGTATTGTATTATATTGTGAAAGCTTCGTTTAACCCAGATGTAAGTAGCGTAACATTAACAACGTTGTCTACTTGGAGATTTTGAAGTTATTTTGCGAAGCGGTTTGCATCTTAACTGTACGCATCTATGCATTCTAAGCACTATCACACTTATACGTCTATGTATGATACAAAAAGAGAGGGGAGCAAATGATCAGTTCACTCTGTGAGACCTCTTGTTTATCTCTGATAACATTTCCCTTTTTTCTGTGACATATTTACACATTCACTACATTAAATGCTCCTTAAAATCATCAACTTGCTTTTTAGATTAAGTGTTTCTTGTTTTCTGTTCTAGATCTACATAAGTTTCTGCGAATTTTTTTAATCCACATCCTGGCAAGAAGATTCCTACAGGTAATTTCCGTGAATAGCTCATATCGCCTAAGTTGTAGATGAACATTAAAAAAAACTACTTCGGATAAAAAATAATAGTTTTGTGACACTTGCGGACTATTTTTTGACTATTCAAGAATTTATGTTTTCTTTCGAAGTTATATCATTAAAACTTGCTGAATAAAACGTAATTTCTTGACATGGGATGACGTCACAGGTAGGCAGCATTCTTAAAATAAGCTATGAGTGAAGTTACTAAGTTAGAATAGAATTTTGGTAGTAAAAAATACAATTTAATTTTGTTTGAAATCTTTAGTATTTTACCATAGTAATGTAATTATTTTAATATTGTTGAAATTACCTGGAGATCACATTACAATAATACATATTTTATTATAAATTTGTACTCTTTTATATAGATTGTATATAGTCTAAATTATCATATAAATTAACATTCATCACACAATTATATTTTTATATAGCTTATCTTAAAATATCCACAGATTATACTAATTTAAGGGGACAAGATGAAGATGAAGATATGAATTTTGATCACACACATCAAAATCGGTCTATATGAAGATGAGAAAATTATATTTAAAATAGTACTGAGCATTAAAAATCATTCTCAGTGCAATAACTTGGTAAGAGCCGTTTCGAAAACGAGCCCTTTTAATTTCGTATGCCAACCCTGAGCCAGCTTTACCGGTACCGTTACGGGAAAGCACTATTTTCTCAACTCTATATTTTACGGCAACTTAATTTCAAATTTTCGTGTCAGCTATATGGGAGTTGAAAGATCATTTGTTGATTAAATTGCCTTCATAAATGGGGTTAATGAGACAGTCATGTCCAGTTTGGAAAATCCAGTTCGTGCATTTGTTTTCCTTGTTATTAACACTCTCGAGGCGTGTAAGGGTGCTAGGTTCTCGTGCTGTGGGCAGGTCTGTTCAAAGGTAAAAGTGAATAAAATGGGGCAGTTAACCCCAAGACCGCACTTGCACCAATATTCCCTTTTTTACAGAAAAAGGTCTTGTAGTATCCAAAATAAACTTTCATAAAATACAGTATGTTTATTTTACTGATTTTCTGACTGAATAAGATTTTTTAAAAGGAGTTTAGCATTTTAAAGAAAAAATATTAGTTTGATAACAGAAAGTCGACCTTAACGGTCTTGGGATAAAGTTCTCGCCGTAGGATCCGATGTTCATGGGCTCATACCAAGCAGGGGTCAACGTATTTTTCTTGAGCGATATAAATCCGTAACGCAACCTCCTTTCTAGTAGTAGTAAAGCTGTCGGTCTCATTTAGTACATTATTGGTATAAACCCTATTTTGATTCTCCATACTCACAACGCTTATTCTTTCCTCGCACTCTTTACCAATGCACATCAATGATAAATTTTTATTGATATTATATTGTATTTCTCCTAATTTAGGTACATATATTTTCCCACGTACTGGAGTATTTATACTGGATAATTTGATGATTAGTCTAGAACCCCCCAAATTGTATTCGATTTTTTAAATAAAGATAATACCCGCTTCGATAGCCATGTGGCATAATGCGCTACTCTTGCTGTAGATTAAGTGTGTCGATGACGGAGAGATCGATGCTCAAATCTTTGTCGGGTGTATTGATGGTGGTTTTTCCAAAAGCGTTTTCCACTCTAACTCAACTCAAATGCGGGTACACTTCCTTTTAAAATAACCTTCATAATCCCTAAAACCACTATCGTAACTAGAACATAGGTGTATAAACTGATCGGGTAGTAAAACGTGGTACTTATATATATATATATATATATATATATATACATATCTCTATATAAAATAGCCAACAAACCTAGAAAACTGTGTATAAGTTACCAACATTTATTTTATAGCTGCAAAAATATTTTTGGATTAAATCACTGTCCTAACTGTTAAATAAATATTTAATATATTAAAAAATTAAGTCTTGCATCAACTTATCGAATTTGCGATGATTATTCAAACACCGTTTAGTTACAAAGGGTGAAATAACCAAACCTAAGCTCAATATGTAGTGAATGCGTGTTTTTTCTAAATTATTCAAGCAAGATTCCAGGCATGGCCGGAAAAAAATTATTATAAATCGGGGCATGCCTTTCAAATTATTGGCTGAAAAGCCTTTTGACGTTGGTATGGGTCTGCCCTAGAACCTAAGCCATTTTAAAAATTGTGTGCTTCCATAGTAAGTTTTCTCACAAAGTACAAGTGAATTAATTACCCCTAATTTTAACCAAATAAAAACCAACATATTATTTCTTAACATGAGATGAAAACTGTTCAGAACACTTCATCAAGCTAAAATACTTTTATTTTTTTTTCTAAATATATTTTAACTTTTTTTTTATCGCTTGCCCCTTCATATTTCATCCCACCGTATTTATTTATCGTTGAGCCACCAACCCCACCTTCTCTCCCAACCGAGCAGCCACCACGCCAGTTTATTGGAACGTGACGCCGGGCGCCTCACAAAGCCTTATCAGGCGACGCCACGTGGACGCTTGGAGGAAGAAGGAAAGAGGTGCAAAGGGGAGGGCGTCGGTTTGGAGAACGTGATTTCCTACCACCTCCGGGACCAACCATACTACATCCGGGACATTGGCGCGCCGGGGAATACCCCTCCCCCTCCTTTAATACCAGTTGCTAACACCACGCATGCGCGACCAGGATACCACTGCAGACAATTTCGGTATGTTATTAATGTAAACTTTACATTTTAAAATTAAAGATTTTATTTTAAAATATTTTACTTTCCATAAAATGTTACTATATTTAAGTAGATAATTCTACACATTTAAATTAATCAATTGAATTTAATTTAATTCAACAATAAATTAATTCTAATATTTTATTTTTAACGTATTAGTTAAAGGTGTTGGAAAACATTTAAAAAGCCAGAAGTGAAATATGTTTGTTTTTAGGTAAGATTGCAATGGGAATTTAATAATTGATCGTAAAAGGGAGGTTTTGAGTTATATTAGTTGTAAAATATCACAAACATTTGTGTTGTTTTGAAAGATAAATATAGTACACATTAAAAGTAATGTTAACCTCAAATACAAAAATGGAAAAAGAAGAAATATTATTTTTCTTGTAAATATAAAAAAAATCTCTTTTGTAAAGGGTAGTAGAAGAGGCAAACAAAAATACTGTACAAATGAGAGTGACTCATTAATGAAATAATTATTGTGATAAAACCCCAAATAAATGATCTTAAATATACCACAATATTTCGACCATTTGAAATATTTAATAGCTTAAGATTTTAATATCTTTACTTCCACGTAATAATGTGTCACAGCATGCTATCTGCTGCTTTTACTTTTGGTAAACATCATCATCATCATCATCATCACCATAATCATAATAATCATCATCATCATAAACAGCTTGCAGCCACTGGCTAGGAAATTATATTTTTACATCCTAATTTTTATAAGACTTATACTTTCGACTACCAAAATTGATTTTAAATCACAAAATTTTGGAATTTAATAAATTTTTTACTTGATTTATAATTTCTTTAGTTCATCTAAAATGTTATCAAAATATTCCAATAATACCTCTTTATGTATTACTTTATTATTCGTTTTTAAATTGTTAGTTAAACATGTTAGTAATATAAATAAAATTGTAATGATTAATACAAGCCATTATGGTGACATGATTCTACATACATCGTATAAGAGGTTCTCTGTAAAAAATTAAATGCAAATACACCTTTATAAATACCAAATATGAATAAAGTAAAAAAAACTATCGTTTATTATCCTGAAAGATTTTAAATTTATAAAAAACCTACATTAACACATTTTTTAACTGTAGTCGAAAGATTTTTAAAATATTTTTTGTGTTTATGATGGATATATACAAAGGTTCACATGAACAGATGTTATCTTTTGACCACTGTTGTGTGAATCTAGTCTAATTTGGTCAGTCACCTATTTTCAGTCCACCGTCAGAATAGCTTAAAACATTGTTATGGAAAGCTCGAATCGCTTATCTAGAGAAATATAAATTCACAAACTACAAGCTGAAATAAACTCACATACTCGGGTATAGTCGGGTGTAAAATAAATATTTTTATTTTTATTTCTGAGAAATGTGTAAAAATATGTTTGATAGTTAAAAAAATGGGAAAGTAAATCTCTTCAGGATTCAGGTCATTGGTTTTGAGCTAAAGGATGCTTGCAAAATATTATTTATTCTGTATTTTAAAAGAGGCGATAGATTTAGCTATTTATTATAATTTCTGCCATCAATGTAATTTATCTAACATTGTGTGTGATATCAAAGTTTAGTTATTTGGTAGATTATCTTCTATTACATCTCTGTGTTTAGAAAGTACTTTTTAAATTTTCAAACTAAAAAAAGAAATGAATGTTAGATAAATAATCAGACTGTCATAATGGCCACGTTATAGATTGAATATTTATTTAATATTTTGTGTTGATACAATTACAAAAATTTTTATATATTAAAATGTATTTTTATGTTGACTAGAGATTATTTTAATTTGAATTTTAACTTCACCATCCTTCTTGTAAGCACCATTTTGAGATACTTAACAATTTAACCTTCGGTTAATAATAATAGCACGGATGGGTACTAAAACTTTTTCATTAAAAGCTCGCAAAATAGAGCCCTGAGGAATAAACGGATCATTAAAAAATATGCAAATTTACCATATAACGATGTATTGTATAATACTTTACGTGATTGCTGGGCTTAGCTCAACGGGATTCTTCCGATAGCCTCGCTAGCTTATATTTAGATCATCATAGGGGCTGTATTAATGTTTTACATCTTTCATTTTGATCCAAAAGTCAGGCATTCAATTCCACTCAGGTGCATTAGATTTTTGTTGTTGTTGCTAATTTGTTTGAACTTTTAAATTAGCTCTCCAAGCAAAAAGTTGACCATATTATTAAATATTACCCTGGTCATTAACATACTGGTAGTATAATATAAATAGTAACACCAGTCACGAATAAAAATGCATCAGTATGCTCATAATTTCCAGTTGCGAGATGATTAAGGTTTGAGATCTGGCTAAATGTATTTGAAGTAGGGCTCCCAAAATAGTTTCCCACTCTGCACCTATGAAAATTTGAGAACAATTCCTCCAAGTTCCAACATCTTTATCTCAACAAATAAAATATGGCGATGGCCTGAATGGGTTGTTAAGATAATATTCTAAAAATATTCAGGTACTACTTTGTTTTACTAATATTTAGGGTCGTGCGAAGTTTCGAAATGTCCAAGAGCAAATCTTTTTTTCTTCAAATTGGATATTCATAATAGCGGTCGTACTTTTGAAACACTTAGAAGGAAGAAGAAAACTTGTATATCTAATGAACAGATTTGAAGCATCTCACTAAATATTACATATTTTATCATAAAACAATTTTTAAAACAGCTCAAAACCATACGTGAACGCCGAATAGTGAGCAAATGACATCTATAACGTAATAATATTTAAAAAAAAGGAATGTAACTAAAATAAAACGTATTATATTAAAGTCAATATTGCAAAAAAATAGTTTTTTTTTGTTAAAATTAAAGTCCTGTCAAGTCATTATACTATAAACAAAAGGTAACTGGTTGAAAAAAAGGAATACAATCTACAAAGCAATTTAGTTTTTCTATTTTCATATCGTTTATTCAATTTATAGCTAGTTGGAACTATCTCCGTGCATTTTTGATACAGAAAATAAATAAATATAAATTAAGATTAATAAATTCACATATACCATTATCTAAGAAAATATTTTGCTAGTATTATCTTTGAGTCATTTTCTTTACCTAGTAGAACTTACTAGATAATTTTGAAACAAAAAGTATCTTTACCTTCGATTTTGGTTCACGCGTTTCAAGCATCGCTTTAACTTCGCTTTGTATTTAAAAATTGTCTCTGCCTGCACCTACTGATGATATTACTCCTGTTGACGTGCCAATGTTCGCCACAACAACCACAGAATTGCCATTTAGAAGGGTTTGTTGTTTTTCCTCATAGCTGTAGTTTAGTACAACGATTCTATTCTTTACTACAAGGTCTTTTAGACAAAAAACTATATATATTACGACGTGGAATACTGTTTTTTTTTCGTAATATATTTCTATCTGCATATACCTATGTAATAAAGGTCTCACAAAATTTAATTCATTTTTCCTTCATCGTACATCTTTACTTACATAATTTTAAGGACATCAAATACAGAGCTAATAATTTTATTTAGGTGTGTACTGTTTTAAATTTTGTAAAATCATCAAAAAAGCCTATCCATGTCCTTTGGTTCTGTTCTGTTTAGTCAAAGTATTATTTTGACTTATTAATTAAGAACACTTTGGTGAAGAAGAACATTTTTCTAAATATTTGGTTCAGTATTTAAAACGTTTAAATATTGATTTAAAAAATGTTCTCACTCAATCTGTGTTCTAAGTAGAAATCTGTACATATTGAGATGTCAACAATTATTTTATAACTTCAAAATTGTTTGCTATCCTGTGAGTTTCCTATGAATGGTTTCCTACGTATTTTGAAAGAACTTTATTTTGTTTCGGGAAACTTTAAGGGTAACGTTTCCATAGGACAAAAAATAATGTTGCCAGCGTAGAGTGTAATATTTGATTTCCTGCACATTAAACTGTTTGAACTTGAGCATTTTGAAAGGGGTTACACAAGTTAAGTTGGAAATAAATATTTGAAGATTCTTATGCCCTCATTACAACATTAGTAATAATAGATTATTTTTCAAATACATTTTAAATTTAGCTTCATGATGAACTAACTTTTGTGTTGGAACATAAAATTATCACCCCATTCTCTTTATCGATAGTATATTTATTCAAATACATAAATGCTAAAAAACAAAAAAAAACGGAAGAAGGTACTGTACATAGTAAGCTTCACAAAATTTAGATTTTATTTCAGTAAATAGAAAATAAATAAATAGGGATCCATATTTATTTTAAAAATTATTTTAATATTTGATTTATATAAAGAGAAAGTAAGCCTGAGATGGTATGGGTATGTAATGAGGATGTTGTAAAACATGAGATTGTAGAGAAAGTAAGCCTGAGATGATATGGGTAGGTAATGAGGATGTTGTAGAACATGAGATTGTAGAGAAAGTAAGACTGAGATGATATGGGTAGGTAATGAGGATGTTGTAGAACATGAGATTGTAGAGAAAGTAAGACTGAGATGGTATGGGTATGTAATGAGGATGTTGTAGAACATGAGATTGTAGAGAAAGTAAGACTGAGAAGGTATGGGTATGTAATGAGGATGTTGTATAACATTAGATTGTAGAGAAAGTAAGACTGAGAAGGTATGAGCATGTAATGAGGATAGTGAAGGAGAGGATGTCGAACAAAGTGATTGAAATGAAGTATGCAGGGAAAATACCTCAAAACAGTTCAATAAATAGTTTGTAAGAAGTTATAACAGAAAATGTACAAGTGAGAGGAGAAGAATGGAAGCAAATAAAGAAGGAAGAATGGAGGACTGACAGAAGAAGACAGAGGTATTTTACTAAACTGTACTGGCCACTGGCTGGAAACAGTTAATAACTCTGCTGAAAGTGAAATCCTCTTTTTTTTTTACGTAAGGTCAAGTATTCCGAATTTCGACTATACATATTAGACTTGGTAATAATTAATCCGGATCTTCGGGGTTCTAATTCACTTAATTTAAAATGATGTAATCACCTTTAACAGAGATATTTGAGTGTTGTTATTATCACCGGGCCTTGTATCAACTGTACTTAGTAGTTTACCTCTGACCACTGATCCACATAGAAAACATTGTAGTATATTTCACTGAATAAACCGCAAACAGAGGAAGACCATTGTTTATTTAGGGTTCATAGCTTCATATTGATGTTCTATTTGTGTAAACAATATATATAAATGGCTATCAAAGACCACACTTTTGTTTACTTTCAATCCGCTATGGGCATATCATTAAGAACGCAACAACAAAGCCTTTGTGTCCCCTCGTACCCCTCTCTGCCTAGCAACCCCTCAACCTACAACCTAGAGTCCCTTTTAGCTACAAAAGCACAGCATGTGTGGAAAATAAACAAACCAGCTTCCTTGTTTGTTGTTGTTTGTTTTATTACCGTACACACACACACACTTTAGTTACAAAAACAACCGCAAAAATTTATATTCTACACTAAGGTTCTTTATTAAAATGACTATCCGCATGTTCGGTTGAATGGTTAGCTTAGCTATCTTTGGTCCAGCAGGCCTGCGACCCCAATTGATCTTTTCTGTCTGTGTTTTGTTGATGCTACTAGAGTTTGTATTTTAAATAAATTTCAAAACAGAGAATTTTCAATATAAGATTTAGAGTGCACATATTAGACTTTTGTTTACTTGTATGCCCAATTCGACCTTGACCCACTAGACCAATGAGACCACCAATTTAAAACAGATAAATTTATTAGAAACAGCATGAATTGCCGTTTTTAGGAAAGCCTTATATATTATATAACCGATATGAACGACCCCAGAACCAAGGGGTATAATAGTATAATGTATATGTGGGCGTACTTTGAAATACTTTCCGTGGTGCACCTTAGAACTTTTGTAAGCCGGTATCTCTGTTGACACCCCCTTCGGTGGCCACATGGTCTAAGGTGCTACACTTGCAGTGGACTAGACTGCAGATCACGAAGAGATAGAGGTTTGAATCTCGGTCAGGTGTACTGAGTTTTTTTTTTTCAAAATGGTTTTCAACTCTCCTTCCACTTAAATGCACTTCCTATAAATTTAATCTTTATAATCCATAAAGCCATTAGCGTGGTTAGTATATAAGAGTCTAACCCAAACGGCTAGTAAGAAGCAGTACTTATATATATATATATAAGAACTGAATGAAATAACCCATCTGGACAAAGCCAGTATACATTGGGTGACCTGGTGGTCTAGGGGTAAGGTGTCAGACTTCTGTGCTGGTGGCCGTGGTTCAATCCTCGGTCCTGGCACAGATTTATCTGATCACCAAACCCTTCCTTCATCTCTGACAAGACATCTTGTGAATGTGGGCAATGCCAGGCCTCCACCGTGGTTCGGATTCCACGTTAAACTGTAGATCCTCCATTTCATCTCACAATAACCCTACCATTACACATTAGCGTAAGTGCGTATAACCC
>CABFOV010001141.1:100513-111831 GCA_902141375.1 Timema poppense
ACATAGAGGCTGGAATAGTGGTCACAACATAGAGGCTGGAAGAGTGGTCACCACACGGAGGCTGGAAGAGTGGTCACAACATAGAGGCTGGAATAGTGGTCACAACATAGAGGCTGGAAGAGTGGTCACCACACGGAGGCTGGAAGAGTGGTCACCATATAGGCTGGAAGAGTGGTCACAACATAAAGGCTGGAAGAGTGGTCACCACATAGAGGCTGGAAGAGTGGTCACCACACAGAGGTTGGAATAGTGGTCAAAACATAAAGGCTGGAAGAGTGGTCACAACATAAAGGCTGAAAGAGTGGTCACCACACAGAGGTTGGAATAGTGGTCAAAACATAAAGGCTGGAAGAGTGGTCACAACATAAAGGCTGAAAGAGTGGTCACAACATAGAGGCTGGAAGAGTGGTCACCACACGGAGGCTGGAAGAGTGGTCACCACACGGAGGCCGGAAGAGTGGTCACCACACGGAGGGCGGAAGAGTGGTCACAACATAAAGGCTGGAAGAGGGGTCACAACATAGAGGCTGGAAGAGTGGTCAGCATATAGAGGAGAAATAGTCTTTATTGTTGTTCTATAAAAGATTACCTGTCAAGATGGACGGGCCAGTGTTTAGTATTCCATAATCTACTCTTGTTTTGGAGGACACGGTTCTATTCTGACTGGATGTTATCTGAGTCTATTGTTTTTAACACCCTCTTTAATTCCATCTATTTTGATTTGCAGGTGACAGGTGCACATGACGCGGTACACATCCAGTTTGCTGTTGTTGAGGTGGGCTTTCCCTAAATAATTTCTTGCTCTCGCTAAACGAGAGTGTGGGTATATTTTCCTCTTAAATTTTCTATCCTCATTCTTTCCTTGTCTTATTGAAATGGACATGGGGTTAACTTGGCCAGACAGTAAGGTGCGACGGAAAAATGGATATTGAAAACAATGTGGTCTAACATCCTACTTTCATGCTTATAAATTAGTCCTTGCATATTGATTTTTAAATTTTTAGAATAAAGCAAGCTGTTAATTACCATTGGCATATGAGAATATCATTAAAATATTCAAGAAGAAATTATCCCGCTTTAAGGAACCTTTTCTCATGGTCTTTGATTTAATTTGATATAGTAAATAGTAGTTATAGGCACAATCGAGTAAATATAATCGAGTAGTTCGATTGTGATGTTTAATCGATAGTAATCGATTCTTCCGGGATTACTCCAGTAAATTTACTCAGACTTTGTTAATAATTTATTTTCTCTTTTCTTACCAGCTAAGTGAGATTCGACCTTATTGGCTGGACTGTTTACCATGCCATTTCCATTTAAAATGCGTTTTCCCTTAGAGATCATTTTCACCAACAGTGTCTGTTGCTACGCAAAAATGACTCATTATGGTTTGAGTTGCACGAGCATTCTTAATACTAAATACTCTCAGATGTAAGGTACACAATCGAACAGCATGCTAACTTAGGGTATCACATTTCCGATTATTTTTAAAAGTACTCGATGAAAGCTACTCGATTATTTTTACTCGGCACCTCGGCAGTCTGATTTCCACAATCGCATAGACGAAACTAGTTATAATCTTTCTCAATTATTTAATTGATTATAATTTCTCCTTATTATAATATTATTATTTATATTTTGAAACTAATTAGTGTAAGTTACAAAATAGAGAAATAATTAAAACTCTTTTCACTTTTAAAAAGGTGCAATTATTATCACTTTCTTTTAACATGAATGTGTAAAGAAGGGTTTATTTTATTAAAAAGAGCAAAAAAACCTTTTTTTGAGACAGTACTTAAAATGCATACTTCCACAATGACTGTAAATGCAACGTAAAACAAGGGGGTGAAGGTCACTGTCAGTGTCGACTGCCTACTACAGGAAGAGATTATGGACTTGTTATTAGTATCGAATTCCATCGCAAGACTCCCTGAGTAGTGTTGTCCAACCGATTTCCACGGGACGACTCGAGAAGATGATTCGCTAAAAATTACTCGATTCTTTTTAAAAAGAATAGAGTAATTAGTCGATTCATAGAATTACTCGATTGTGCCCATCACTAGTAAATGGATAAGCAAGTAGATAAAAAATTTACTAATTGCGATACTTTGCCTTACATAGAATAATACTAACGTGTTTATTTATCGAATCAAATACATCAATAATGAATCTTACCTGTGATATAATTTATAATATTATAGTTACAATGTTATATTTTATTTGTTTATAAATGTAATTATTTAGTATATGTATGTACTTATAATTTGTATATAGTTGAATAATAGGCAAAGAAACGGGGTGCTGTGAATAGTAAAAAAAATGCTGCCCCATTCAATGACTTGTATTTTATGAGGCACTCTACTTCTAGAAATAATAGGTCAAGTCAAATAATTTAAAATATGCCCATAAAAAATATAACTAATAATTTAGCTTTATTGAAATGTGAGGAACATTTCAAAATATATTTTACATTATTTGCAATACATGACACTTTTATACGATTGTGCTTTGAACAGCATCTTTAAAAAATATATAGTACGGTTCATTGCACAGACTTTTATCTTAAAATGGAGACGTTTGTAAAAAAAAAAATAGATTTGTGAAAAGAAGTAGTAAACATTCATTTTCGTATGAATATTCCACCAAAAAGCATAAATAAAATTATTTAAACTACTATAACAAAACTGAGAAAGAGGAATATATATGTCCTCATAAGAGCATAGCAATAAATTTAAATTAAAAAGTGATCAATAAAAATATCAATGTTTGCTAATAGCTCAGAAACTATTTGTTTTATAAAAAGTAGTTAAAAATGTGTTTTAATAGTAGTACAATTCTACAACAATAAGTTAGTTTGTATTTGAACTAGTTGTGGAGATATGTTGAAAATTGGAAAATTTCTCTTACCTAAAGTACTCTTAATGTCAATTCAAGGAAAAACATAAGTAGCAATTTGAGTTTTCATGTTAAAAAATGCCTTTATATAGAATGTAATCAAAATAGTTTGACCAAATTTTGGTAGAACCGATTTTATCTATTTACGCCCAATCATATAGACACAGGCAGAGAGATATAAGGAATCATGAAAACAATTTTTTTTGATTATGGGGGTCACCAAACGCCGACATTTATCAAAATTTTGATTATCTTTTTACTGATCAAAATAATCATTTTCTCTCGAGTGGTCGAGAGAGATTTAAAAATAAATCGTACCGAACTGGACATGGACTCTATCGCTCTATTGTTTAAAAATTGATATATTTACTCAAAACTCCTAATATATGTGAAACAAAATAATATATACACTAGTAAACCTAAGCATAAATTGTAATATACTTACGTAACAAACTTTTTTAGTGCCAGTTTTAGATTTTATAACTTTATTTTTAAAGAATGTCCTCATTTGTATGTCTGGACCAATAAAAATGATTGATTTTGGGCCCATAAGGGTCAATAATTAGTATTAAAATTTCGAATTCCAGTTAAAATTTTAATATTTTATTAGGTGTTTCACATCTTCAGGTCATCGCATTGCTATTAAATTCCTCATTTATAAATTTTGACCAATAAAGAATATAAATTATAGCTATTTTGTTTAAAATTAAGGAAATAGATCATTGTTGTACAACCATTTAATAAAAATAATAATATTTAGCACCGCGTCTCACTACCCGTTCGGGTTATACGCTTTTAAGTACTAATTACTCAAATGTATTAGGAATTTGGAAGGTTGAATTAGAGGAAGTGAACCCGCATTTGCGTGGAGGAAGAGTGTAAAATCATTTAGGAAAAATTCACCCTCCGTTCACCCGACCGAGATTCGAACCTCGATCTCCCCGTCCTCAGCGGTTAAGCTCAACACGACAAGCGCGTTAGCCAACTTCGCCATCGAGGTGGGTTACAAACATTTCTCCTAGGAGGTTAAAGGAAAAATAACAAACTTTTTGAGATACTTTATTATGTTTAATTACTCTATGGCATTACAGAATTATTACGTTAAAACTTAAGTAGCATTTATTTACAACTAACGCTCACAAATTTGTATTAATATATGTTCCAATATCTCTGAAACTTTAAGTTTAGTAAAAATATAGTTAATATTTTTTTTTTTTAACTTTAATAGCACTAGAATTTTCCAATAATTTAATATCTCAAATATTTGTGGAGGTACGGAAATTTCCGTTTGTGTAATGTACAAACTCATTTTCATTAAAAAATGGAAATAGCCATTTTATTTATAATANTACCTTTAGTGTTCGAAAGGTAAATATATATGTATATATATGTATATATATAATTGCATATAGCTTGAAAGTTATTGATCTTATAAAAATATGTTTCAAATAGAAAGATTTGTATTATAAATATACATATAAATTTGCTGCAATAAATAATTTCATATTTCAAAGAGTTTCGGAGATATAATTTAAAAAAATGTAAATTTACGCATCAGACCGGAAACCTTGAACTCATTTTTCCGAAATGTAGAGTAGACATTTTATTTTGAATATTAATAGATGTTTATAAATGAAATTTAATCAAAATCGCTAGAGCCTATTTTGAGTGAATAGATTTTTCCTCTTCTTGCCCTTCAGTACATTACCCTTAATTTTAGGGTCAAAATCAAATTTCAAAAAAACCACCGGCTAACGTTTGAAAACCTTAGATACAAAGTTTTAACCTGATCGATAAAATATTTTAGGCTCTAGTCCGAGGTAGAGACAAACAAATAGACAGACGGAAATTCAAAAACCCCTGTTTTAGATTCGGGGGGGTCATGAAACGTCTACTACATTCATCAAATTATCGAGTTCAATTGTTTTGACGATCACAATACATTATTTACCTCTAAGATAGTGACAAAGTAAATTTGGTTATAATATTACAGGTCAACTCTCCTCCTGCGAGTCACACTCATTTATTTCTCTCATTTTCACAATATATATAACAAAATGGATATGGTTATGTTTAAATCTGATATAATTGAGTTTTAGTATTTTAACCACATTAATTGTATAACCCAAACATTTAACGTTGGTAAGAAATTGCTAGCCACTGTCTGATATCAATAGAAATGGCCTCATTTGTCCAATATAAACGTTACTTGAACTACTTTCATGTATATATAAACAAGGTAATTTGATCTTCATCTCTAATTTTTTATAGATAAAATCAATATCTATCAAATAATATTACTAATAAAAGTAAAATTCTATAAACATTGACTACAAAATAAATGTTTGTTATTTGAAGTACCGTTTTCATAAAATCATGCTCTAAGTACCTTTATTTACTTATGAATGTATTTATTAAGAGCTCTTTATTGAAAATATAAATAATTTTTTTTTGCTAATGTTGATAACACTAAATTTGTTGGTGTTTTTTATATTTATTGATTATGTATTTTAAAATTGAAAGCTGAAAATAATATCATTTGACGTATAAATGCGTGTAATAATAAAAAAAAGTATTCAACTCGTAATTAATTGGGGTATAGACATACGTATCAGTGTATTTTAATAAACTTAAGTTTTTGAACAAATTATTATTATTTTTATGATTTTAAAGTACTCTCATCATTTTTTATACATATTAATATACGAGTTTTGAACTATGATAGATACAATATTCTACGTTTGGGAATAAAAATTAAATTTTGCAAATAAACCTATAGATTTTCTCCGTTCTAACTCTTGTCTCATCTCTCGTACCTACCCCTCCCTTACATGGCACCGACCCCTCCAACCACATCTCCGACGTTCAAACGACGTCCACTGACAGCTGGCATCGGCACTATCAGGCAATGTGGTTGTGAAAGACGAGGGAGCTGTCTCGATGTTGACTTTGCAGAAAAATATAGGATGTATAGTCACTTCATAATATTTTAAATAAGATACCCGGGTGATTGGAAAAGCTGAATCAGCTCTAATTCAATAATTAATATTAGAAACTTATATCCGAGTTTAATTCGAAGACTCTAGGGCAGGGTTTGGCAACATTAATGGGCTCCAATCGACTTATAAACCTATCAAATGTCCTGCGATCACCCATAGTTTATCCATTATACTTTTAGATTTTGATTTTCTCATATCCAGAGAAAGTATTGTAATCTTGAAAAAAAATATCTATTTCAATATTATGATGAATTCTTACGTTTTATTTGAACCCCTAAAAAAATGGATTTAAAAATTCAGTCTGTCCATGTAACATGTGTGGCATATTACAAAGCAAGAAAATAATTGTTTTTATAAAACTCACTTCTTCATCCGTAAAGAGACACGTGCGATCCCAAACCCACCCACATGCTGGCCGCTATCAGACTCAGCGAGAGCGGAGGATATCAACATTACGTTTCTAGGCAGTGACGTCACGCCCAAGAACCCTTTTTTAAATATGGAGGCCTGTCCAGTATATTCTGGAACCTTCTGAATCAGCGTCAAAGGTTCAGCTAGACAACACATACGTCATGGTTTTCCTCTCTATTTCTCTCTACATATTCCCCTTATCATCTTTGGTTAGGTCTCTAGCTCACGTGATCATGTTCTATACATTGACATGTTTAACATATGTGGGTACTCACTATACTACCGATTTCAGCGTAGGTAAGTGACGTTATCTGCAGCAGATATAATCTGTATATTTTTTAAATTCTCTTTCTGCCTGAAATAATCTAAATCTTTTTCAATATTATCATTTGGTTCTTTAATAATATATTTGTTTACATTTTGGCTTTGATCTTAAATCTTTTCTTTGAACATAATTATGGGACTAATTATGAGTAATTTAATTGGGTTTGAGAACTTTGTTGAAATATCGTCTGAAACTTGATTTAAATTTAATCGGTTAATTTGTCATTAGGTGGCTTGTTTATTTTATTAAACCTGTTCAATGGACCCTTGCGATCTTATTTGTTTTGTTTGTTCGGGTTCATATGGCGTTGTTTGGCAGCTTAAATATCTATCTAGTGACTTGCACTTGTAATATGCTAGTTTTTAACTTATCGAAGCGCCATAAGATGGCTAAATTTTTCTAAACACAACAGCTATTTATTTCGGTTTAATTGATCCTTGTTCAGGTCACTTTTAAATATGTTCTAGTAAACTTTATATTATTTTGTCACATGATTAGGACCTGTTTGTACCCTATTGCTAGTTAATTACCCGATGGACATGCCATAACTTTGTCAAATTAAAGAAACAAATGTTGGTTGATCTGGTTGTAACGAGAAGACTTTTATTATTTTAACCTATTTAATTATTTTGTTTTGCCTTTTAACTGATTACAATTTAACTGTTGTAGGCCCATTGCGAAGGGAATTATTGTAAACGCTAACGTAAATTAGTTTATTGGAGATGTTATAGCCAAGTTTTTCACTAGGATAATTGTTAATCCAGATCTTGAATAGCTTTGTTCTATTGTTGCCTTCTTTCAAGCAAGTATTGACATAAGATAATGTATTATTTTATAACTAGACTAGATCTAGCTTTAACATTATCTGGGATTGAAGGCCACCCCTTTTAGTCTTCTACTTGCACCATCACCATGCATTTTAATCTACCAAGTTAAAATTACAGTATGTAATAGTTATCTTTAAAAACGATATTAAACGTATTTTATTTTATTTGAACCATTTTCACTTTATTTTTTAAACTTTTTCACAAACACCAATATGCCTTCTTTTTAAAAAAAGTAATCTAAGATCTTGGAAACACTTTATTTACCAGGCGAAACGAGGTTCTATTTTAACTAAAGCAGTTGGCATTTCGTCCGTCTGTCTGTCCATATTTTTACTACATGATAGCTTTCCAATGCAGGGATGTATTTTAGCGAGATTTGTCATGGACAATCTTTGATATTAATAAAAAAAAGTAAGTATGGTGCTTATCTCTTGAATCTGGTTACACACGATCTCGTATTTCAAAATGACTTATGTTCAAAAAAATATATCTGTTTGTTGTGAGATGACTACCAAATAAATTGTCCAATTATAACAAAGTTTGGCGGTTACTCTACCTTCTTGTAACAGAGGCCGAATAATGTACGTATATATTTACATAGATTTTCAATCTATCCATCCGTTTCAATATGGCGGCTGGTCAAAAGGTTTTTCTTTTAATAGCTACTTTAAGTAATTTGAATTTAACATTCTAAGCATTATATCGAGTTCTTAGGGCGTACGTTTTGTAATTTGAACATATATTGAGATACTGACTTCTGAAACCATGTGAACAGCAGTTATTATCTATAAAGTGTTGACTGATCCTGAGTAAGGAACGTTTCCTGAATATATCAGTGGTAAAGCATTGGAGAACTAAACCATAGATCCAGAGTTATATTCCCGTGTCATGTGTCCGATTAATTAAAATTAATCTATGAATACCACTCAGTATTAAATATAGTATTAATTTGTTTTGTGTGTATAAATTTACCAGCTAGGGAAAAATTTAGGATAAATTACAACTTTAAATCTAAAGAGAAATCTTATAACTATAGTAACGATAAAAACATGACATAATAATTCTTTACATGATGTATTTAACTTTTTTTTTTAAATAAGAGGGAGTTTCTTCTAATATAATAAGGCCTGTTAGTTGTATTAACAATTCGTATCGTAATTAATATAAAATCCTCTAAAAACCTGACTAGGAATAAAAATAAAGTATCTGAATACGTTTGTAGATGGAGACTGTGCATATCAATATGGTTTTAATTATTTTTTTTACATTGGAGAACTACGGGTATATCTATATCTGGAAAGTACAAACGCTTAGAGACCTCGTATAGTCATTAAATTAAAATATATATTGTATAATTCTTTGGTAACAGATCCAATAATTATGTTTAAAAAATAAATTGGTATAAAACATGAAATGAAACTGAAACAAAAGTGTGTTTATTTTCTAGAACTATGCTTTGTAATTTCAGAAAGTAGTAAATTTTACAACAACAAATTAAAAATAATTATCAAGTTTCATCTATAAGCAATTACTACTCACTTTACATTAATGGTGTAAGAAAAAATGAGGTGAAATTTAGAGGAATTGTACAATTATTTATTTAGAGGAACGGAGAGAACCCATTTAGGGGATCGCACCCTAATTAACATACCTCCCACACCCTTTAAAACCTGACTTAGACAAGATTGAAGTCTAGTCCGTTTGGCCACCAATGTGGGTCGTTATTGTTTAAAATGTTATCGTTTCAAATAAAACTTAACTTATACTGATGATCATTTATTTTTTACAATAGTAACTTGACAGTTGACATAAAGTTTTTTTCAACTCTAACTTTTATTGATAGAATTTTCTTTTTAACGTTACATGTTTTTTTATATGTACTTTTCATTGTTTTTATCCTGTACGAGATTGAATAAAGCGGAAAAAAATGATAGAGTGTAAGGGGGAGTCAGCGTAAACAGAAAGAGACGTTATTTGTTGTGGAGAAGTTGGTCACATTGAAGTGTTCCACTGGGTATTGGGAGAGAAGGAAGACAATATCGATGTTTCGTAAGTGCCAACACCAACAGGGAGTAAACATACATACTACGTCTCTCAAAGATATAAACTGGAAAACATCTCATATATTTAATAATTCGAAAAAAATCGGGATATCTAAGCTGAATAAAATGATTAATTCAAAAAAAAATTTAAACTGATAATCAATGTGGATGCATTTTGATTAGAAGGCATTTTAAAATAAATTAATTGTGAATTAAACTAATGGTGTTACTTTATTTCAGATTATTAAAGTAAAATCTCTTACACTATAATTTTATAAGTGTCACTTTGCAGAACACTGAGGTGCATTGATGATTCTCATAAATCTTGCATTATTTGAGAAACAGTTCAAAAAATGGATTACGCCAAAGGGGGTATGAATGGCATGCATGCCTTTATAGACTTTAAAGAAATTCGATTTTAAGTTTCATGGTTAAATAAAATTACATCAATATTATTTAAAAGCCTAGCAATCCTAAGAAGAGGGTAACGAGGGGGGTTGTTTGAATCCATATCAATGTTTTATAATGTTAACCCCCTAATTTAATCTGAATGTACTCATCCTCCAAATAGCTGTCTACTAAGACTCTTATTTACACAAATAACTATTTTTGTGTTGTATTTGTAAACAGTTCTTCAACTATTATTATTATTATTATTATTATTATTATTATTATTATTATTAGTTAGGGGTTAATAAAATTCTCCCCTCTCTCCTTAACACCTTAGGATGCCAGAAATATTTTTAGTGCCAATCGTGATCATATGGTTTGCATTTAATCATGGCAGCACTGCATTAAACATTTGTTTTTCATCTATTTAAAATTTAAAATTTAGCTTCTACCTATGATCAGCACTGAAAAATTGTGATCCAATTAACGACTCACAAATTTTCAATTAGTGAGGATTAGTTTATTATTGTGTTCTTTTAACAAAAATTATACATATTAGTTTTGTTAATTAAATTTTATAAAACAATTATCAATCAAATATGTTTAAAAATAGAAAAACCCTCAGAGCTATGTATATGTAAATATATAAATAGACCCTTGGTAAATCCTGATAAAGAATATAACTGGATTGCTAGGGTTAACATTAAATGCAAATATTAGATTAAATGGGGAGTGACCTTAAACCAATTGAATTAGCACTTTAAGACAATTGAGGATAGTGTTAGTGATTTTGAAACTTAAGGACTTCAAATCACGTAATAAACATTGAAATGTGTAAATATTTACCTTCAAGTTGGCAGTGCCTTTAAGGATAAAGTATGTCTTGAGATGAGACCTGACCTTATAATTTTAAAAAAAATCCAGTCGTGGGGAAACATCAACGAATGCATTAGAGAATATTATTTTTCCATCGACTCTTACAATGATGGTGACTGATGCTTTAAATATTTTTCGCTGTCATGTTGATTAATTTTTTCCTCATTATGTTCACTATTTTATTATTTGTTTTAAGAGTAGAACACATTTATGTGACCAGTCATTTGTCTAACCATTACCAATACATTTTAGTTTAAAATGTTGCACAACATTTCAGACCAACATATATGCAGTTAATATTATGTGTTTACTGTATAATAGTCGGTGACCTGGCGGTCTAGGGGTAAGGTGTCAAACTTCTATGCTAGCGGCCGGGGTTCAATCCTCGGTTCCGGCAAAGAATTATCTGATTATCAAACCCTTCCTTCACCTCTGACAAGACATATTGTGAATGTGAGGAATGCCAGGCCTCCACCGTGGTTCGGATTCCACGTTAAACTGTAGGTCCTTCATTTCATCTCACAATCACCCTACCATTACACATTAGCGTAAG
>CABFOV010001141.1:112224-132325 GCA_902141375.1 Timema poppense
ATATATATATATATATATATATATATATTATTGGTGAAAGCGATAATTGTTGTAGTTGTTTGTGAGACCTTGACATACATAGTTTGATCCACACAGATTCATAGATACGTTCTTGTGGTACTTCAACCTGTGACTAGATACACTAATTATCGAGCATCACTTTAAAAATATTAAATGAGGTTCCCAGTACATTATGCTTTTACTTTGGCCCTATATAATATTATGTGCTCAATACGATAAAGAATATATTTTAATTTTTTTTTTCAATGTTTTCTTTTCATTAGCACAAATATCTTAGCTTGAATTATCACTTGAAATGAAACATATAATATAATGTACGTGTTGAATGGTGTTTAAATACAGTTATTATACATCATTGAAATTGTACGGTTTTTCAACTTCTGTATAAATTAACCGCGTCAGTCGAGGAGCTTCTGTATTTGTAGATTAGCATAAATATATGACTAGCTAATCCTGTTGATCAAGCTAATAGTTATGGTTTGTTATTTACTAAACATTTTATATATGTTCGTTCAATTCTATACTGTTATTATTACCAAGTTCATTATACTGGTAAAAAGTAAATAGAGATAGGTTTCATGAAATAACTCATAAATATTTTGACTAGTTTGGTGGTGTGTATCGTGGTGGTGTTAGTAACTCAATTGTCACGTGTAGCTTTACCAGAGAACTGCCGTGGTTGGAGGAAAGTGGATGTTGTGAAAACTGCTAAGCGTTTTCCAATATCAGCTCCAACCTCGATAGAAATGCCTTTGTTATCAAGAGATACAATCTAGATTAGCACCAGGTTTATATAGGATCTAGGACTCGATATTTGTGTGATGGTTCCTCTATTATCTAGTGTGTTTTTTACAAATCATTAAGTTAGTTGGCGAGTTTTGTTGATAGTTATATTATGTATAGTTAAAAAAGTAAATAATCAAATTATGTTGATTAATAGCTAACATATTATGTTTATTTGAATTTATAACAGAGATGTCCACAATAAAATAACTAGTTCAAATCAAATATTTGTGTGGAAGCTACCAAACCAAAATTAGTATTATTTTTTAATCCAAATGAGAACCGAATCAACCTTTTACAGGTTGCTTTGAATCTTGATCCAATTCTTTCAGTGATTTCTAACAAAATAATACTGTATGTTTGTCACGTTTATAAAACAAAATTAGCGGGGGAAAAAAAACTGGTTTTTTTTTTCGAATGTAGAAGAACGCTAATTTAATAAACGCCTCTAATCCATGAAGTAAATAATAACATGTTGAAACACATCTCTACTCATAAAGCACACATACGTGTTTGTTATTTTTTGATGTTTAGAGTAATTAACAAAATTATACCGGTTCCTTCCTTTTCAAAGTAATAAAATTAAATGTTTATTCGTTCTCATCCAATTGAGCAAACATGTTTCATTCGCAGTGGTTTGGTCCATTGATTTAATGAAGTGCTGTTGAAATACAATATATGTAGACGAGCATAAAGGCTACAGTGCATTTATTTTTTTATAACTAGATCACACACGTACTATTCTCGCGGTAGAATATACTGCCAATGGCTAGGAGATCCAGCTTTGAATCTCAGTCGGGTGTACGGTTTCTTACAAAATGGTTTTTCACTATCTCTCTCACTCTCTTCATGCAAATGCGAGAACAATTCCTCTAGACCTAACCTTTATAATCCCTCAAACCATTAGCGTATTTGTTACACAAGCATATAGCAATAACGTGTAGGAATATGCGGTGATAAAATAAAAAACTAGACCACACGGAATCTTTGTGGACCACATACGCCAGTGATAGGAATAAGTCCTAGATAAAGTTGTCTGTCTGGCTCTTGTGCCTGACTCAGACCTGAAATAAAATGTTTTATCCCGTAAAAGATTAAAACGGGAGAGTTCACTCACCTTGAGATATTACGTCCTCTCGGGATAGCCCATCTAGTAGCTGATTGACCGGGAAATTAGATAAACTATGACTCTCAAAAGAGAAAACGTTTCTAAGTGTGATTCCTAGCATTTTTTATTTGACCACCATTAAATATGTATCTACTAATAGTATCCTTCTTTTAAAATCACTTATTTTCATGGAGTACTTTTTAATTGTTGTTTATCAACGATTCCATTAGTATTAATTCCACAATTTTTTTAAATTATTATTTTTATTTTTATTACTATGATGTGTTCTGTCTTAATAAAGGTCCATTCCTTTTGTCAGTGAACTTATGCCGCCAAATACCCTAACCACTGCCTCCTTCTTCAGCTCCCAGAATTATCTTCTTTCCTTCAAGTCATTCAATATTTGAATCCTCGCTTCTTCTTAAGCTCCTCTTTCATTTAAAATATCCTTCTATGACGTCGTGCTGAAGACAGATCTTCCTAAGAATGTGTCCGATTTGCATTACGCCAAAGAATCGCATCCAAAATTGTTCTCTTTTCACCCACTCTTCTTAGGACGTCTTCATTTGTCATCCTGTCCGTCTACAAGATCTTCTAAATTCCTCTCCAGCACCACATTTCAAAGTTCTCCAAGAATATATTTTTCCATCTTCTTAAGAGTCAAAGTTTCTGCTCCATGCAGTACGATGCTCTAAACTGCATTTTAAAATGCAAAGTAAAATAATAAAATGGAAAAAGTAGACCTATATTCTTTTTTGATTCCATTCATACACATTTAGTGGTGTTAAGCATTAAATCGAGTTAACCTCGATGCTCTTGGGGTAAAGGGCTCACCTGAAAACCTCATATTTCTGGGTTCAATCCCAGTTAGACTCAATTAATATTATTTTCCTGAGCAATATATATCTGTAGCACAACTTCCTTTGGAGGGTAAGTAAAGCCGTCGTCGGTCCCATGTCGATTGTGGCATGTAAAATAACCCAAGACAGCATGTGGAAATACCTTTCCCGTGAAAATTGGTAAGACCTTTCACGCTAGCTCATAGAAATTCAGCGTGGAAGGTAACGGAGGACCCCCACACTTTCTGAACTCCCTTAGTGAAAAGGGTTTCTATCAGATGGTACAGGTAGCACTAACTAGCCGAAGTGCATGCCCAGTGCCAGATAGATAGAAGTCCCATCAAACCAACTTTCAGGTTCTTGGCTTGAGAAAAATAATCTTCCCTATTTGGCAGAATTTTTAATTTTTATCGTTCTTACTTCATAGAAAATACAAAATGGAATTTGAATGAAGCTCTAATTGGAAATATACATGGGTAAAAAAAAATATTTGATTCAATCGAACAATTCTTTGAAAATATGGAACTCACTTAGCAAGAGTTATTTTCCACATTATTTGAGAACCCTAAATTAGTTTTAAAATATGTATTGGACTCAGCTTAAAACTAGCTAACAGGGCAAACTGCATCTTTACAAGAAAATATTGGAAATAAATAAGTTAAAATCAAGATTAAGTGTACTTGTATTTACACGGGGGAGGATCGTAAATCAATTTATTCTGGGTCACCAAAAAGCCTTTAATCACATTCCCACCAATGTGGGTGAAATTAACTTTTGATAGTTGATGGATGATTTATCTTCGTTCTAAATTGATATCGTTGAGACGGTTCATTAATAATCGCTAGAATGAATTGATAATATTTTGTCACATGTCTTTTTTTTTTAAGATATCGTTTGATGAAAATCATATTTATAATACGTAACGGATTACATTAAATGGTTTTATTTTTACTAGTCAATGATTATATAGAGGGTGGGGCAGAAAGTGTTGAAACATCTAATGACACACTGTATATTTACTATTCCAACTAATAAATACTTCAACTTAAGCTTAAAATAACAACAAAAGATTGACAATTTTCTACACACCTTTGAATTGATCACTAAAAAAAAATCCTTAGATGGCCACCATTATATGCAACACGTTGTTATATGCACCTCTCTAAACTTGACATTACTTTGCGCAAAGTTGTTTATTTCTGTAAGTTCCTTAATTGTTCTTGGGTGAGTTGCGGTGAACATGAATCTTCAACATTCTCTAAAAGAAAAACAGCCGCCTAAGTTGTGACAGAGATGGGAGGTTGGCCGAGGGTTTGTCGGTCCTTGGAGTAGACCGATGTTCGTGCCGTGTTGGCCGCCACCCCATCTTGCTGGAAACATATGGTGTTGGTATCCATGTCTTCACGTTGCAGTTCATGGGTCAACAAGGTTCAACATGAATGGAGGTGATCTACGAAATGCTGCCTGGGCATCTTGTTTCAAGATATTGGAACATCACCTGGCAACCACGTTCACCGGAATTAACAGCTCCGGACTTTTTACTGTGGTATATGATCACACGGCTCATTCAAGAAAAATGTAGGAACTTAAAGAAAGGATCGTGGTGTAATCTGAAGCAATCCAACAAGAGAATTTGCACAAAGTCATGTCAAGATACGAAAAACGCAAACACCAGTTCATGGTACATTGTTGCCATCATAAGGCATTGTTTATAGTTTTTGAATAATTCAAGGGCATGCAAAAAATTGTCAATCTTTTGATATTATTTTCAAGTTTAATTTGAAGCATTTATTAGTTAAAATAGTAAATATTTATAAGGTTATTAAATGTGTCAATTTTTTTTCAGCATAAGTTACTAGATATCAATAAGATCACCTTGTTATTCTTTTGTAAATGATATTTAATTTAGTACTGTGATCACATGACCGTAGTAGCTGTAAAATATACTTATTAGTTTATGTAGATAAATTATTGTAGATGGTAAAATATGATTTTTAAAACATTTATTTGAATACAAACTATTTTTAAAAAACATGAAAACTTTCAGGACAGTACTGATGATACAAATGATATTATAAATAGTATTAATAATAAAAAAAATGGAGCCCAATTATCTTAAAAGCTACTGGTCTCGTCTTCCAACAAAGCTTAATGTCATTAATCAGGATTCAAACCAAAATTGATTAAAACTTTAATTGGCAGACACCAGCCATAATTTCATTCATAAAGTGTATACGCGTATAGTGACGTGTGAAATAAAGATGATTTACCAAGTAAAATTAGCAAATGCTCTCACTCAAAATTAATATATGGTTAATGTTTACACTGTTTCCATTTTTGAGCCGCCTCTAGTTTGTAGCCGCTTGTCTCTCGGTAAATACTGTACAATACAGTGGATGCGTTAACAAACCCCCATGCGTGAAGCATTAACGTCTGGTTGTGACAAATTGCGGTGGGCGTGCCTGTGCGTAAATTGTCAAAACCGCAGCCTTCTGTGCTACTGAATTGTACATGAGGGTCAGCGCTAGTGGGCAAAGGATGGTACGTGTGAGTTTACCTGCCGGTACTTTTGCTATCGGTGATGAAGAGTGATAGTTGCATCAGCATCAGTGATGTGCTGGAGGAAAACAAATGAAATATTTCTCGAAGTTTCAAATGGATTACTGTCATCTGGTTTGCGGTGGTGTACAAAAGAAAAACTAGCCATTTGAATGAAAACTTAATAATTTTTTTTGAACATGTGTTGAAAGAGAGCCCTTGGTGATATATGCTCTATGTTCTAAAATACATCATGTAGTGAAAGTGTTTCTTTGTGTATTCACACCTTAAGTGTTCTAGGAAATTTAAAAAATAAAACTTGTCACAACCTGTGTATGTACTGTACATTTGGAACGGCTACTTTCTACTAGATTCAAAAAATATATATTTTCTTTATCACATAACCAGAATTATTATAAAAATTGTAATAGCCCAAATAAACCATTATAAAAATAGTCTTTACTATAAAAATATATGCCTTAAGATTAACGAGATTAAGTGTAATATTAAAATATTATAATTTTATCGCATGGTAAATCTAGAAAATCTTTTTAATAAAGTTTGCTCATAAGACTTATTTTATTCATTTTTTCGTGCAATGAAACAAACCAGATTTTTAATATGTGAAAAGGTGTGATTTTGTTTTGAATCTGCATCAAAATACCATAAACGCTACTATCTAACATACTGAGAAATGTTAAAACAATAAAATCAATTCTTGTCCTGTTCAGTCCTCAAAGTGGCACACTTCTTGGAATGCCTCTGGCCGAAGGATATCTTAGCCCCACTCTTCCAAAGGGTTGACTTCTCCGGACAGTAGGAATTAGGTCCAGGTGAACAGTTGACTGGAAGTCCACTATTAGATTTCCCCAGTATCGAGAAGGTCGGGATCTTCTTCTTGTAAACGTTCATCTTAGGGACCCCGTAGACTGCCGGACCAGGAGAACGGTTGTTCATACTCCCAGGTGTCTTTGGTCTGCCGGTGATTACCGCAGCAGACGACGCGGGTTTGTCCGGGATAATGTTGTAACCGAAAGTTGGAGGTAGACTATACTCGGCAGGTCCAGGAGTAAGGTCGTGTCTGGGATGATACCCTCTGTGGGAAGATTGCACCTGGGATCTGGTGGAACCACTGTACACAGAAGAAGCTCTTGATAAGTTCTGGCTTGAGCGACGTCCACCGAGACTGAAGGCTGGCATCTTGTTCTTTCCGAAACGGGTGTACTGAGAAGAGATACTGTAATTCTGAGGACCCGGGCCCTTTACAGGTAAGTCCTGAAGTAGTGAAGTCCTCCTTCCGAAAGAGCAGGACCTGTCTGTGTGGTAAGGTGCCCTGTTTTGTAGTGAAACATTTGTTATTCTGTCTTCAATTTCAGAATCAGAATTAGTGATTCCTTCGGATTCAACCTGGAAGCTTTTGAGGGTATTTTTAGTGTATTCTCTTTTATTAAGTTTTTCTCCTTCTTCTAATTCTTTCCTACCTTGAACATCTCTTTCTTCATGCATTATATCTTGTTTTATGTGCTTTATATTGGGTTTTTTAGACACGTAAATAGAATTCACCGTGGAACTAACCTTTTCTTGGCGATTGCGTTGAACTTGTGGGTTGTATCTCTCACTATAGCTACCAACATTGTCACGATGATAATTTTCACCAACATCATCTTCTCTAGCATAGGTGTAAGCTTTGTTTTTTATCGTGGATTTATTTTCTCGTTTAGATTCTGCGACAAATCTCTCTGTACTGCCTTCTGATTGTAGCGGAGATGATATTCCTCTTACATTAGGCTTATTCACAGGGGATACGTTATTTTTTAATAAATTATTCTTTTGCTTGAGATTTTCTTTGGGATCGCAAGATATACCATAGGGTGTCACTTCAGAATCAATTTCTTGTACCAATTTTTTCCATCTCAAGCGTTTTTCATAGCTATTGGGAAAATTAGAATTAAATTTTGAAATGTTTTTAGAAAAGTTTTTTCTACTCGTTGTTGTCATTTTATTAATTTGCTAATTTTGTTATTTGAGATCATAGAGTTAAAAATATTACCGTGAGTCCCTTTCAACAGAGCTGTTGCCCGGTAATGGTATTGTTTATAATAATAAGTTATTAAGAGATTTCCATTGTTCTACCGAAAATTAGTGAAGAAATTCTTCGTTTACTTTTATAGTGAACATATATTTTTATATATCCGAAAAAGTTGAATTCTGTATAATAATAAAAATATGATCACAGAAAAATAACATTAAAAAAACTTTTAGAACAAAATTGTTTACAGACCATTCCTTATAGTGTTGAATATTGTGTTTTTTTAATTTGATGTTCATGCGAATTATTTTTGTGTCTATCTAGGCGCAAAAGTATTACATTATGAAAACCTCAAAACAATTTCTCTTCCAATTGGCTGAGTTACCACATTTTTCTCTTGTTCGCAACAGCATTGGGGTAGTAAACTATTATTGGAGACTCATAACTACCAACATAATATTATTTGGCTATGGTTAAAAGTTCAACATCATCATCATTAGAAATTTATTTTCTTAAAACATATGTATCTTCAAATACTTCTGGATTCTCATGCACTTCTACAGTCTTATTTACCTCTGCAATCTTATGCACTTCTGCATTCTGATACACTTTAATAATTTATTCACCTCTCAGTTCTCATTAATTTCTGCACTATCATCTAATTTTAAGTTGTCATACATTTCAATATTTTTATGCACGTCTTTAATGTTTCCTCCAACAGGAACTAATGAAGAAGAACTAATCATATTGTCATTGTTGTTTTTAGTTTCTATAACTATTACAACTGGCAATTTAGCTCTAACCTCATTATTTAACTCTTCAAACCCATAAGTGTTCAGAACTACAACACCATTCCTTTGTGATATAAAATTAAGCTGTTCACTATCTGGTTCTATAACATAAACAAAATCATTGTCATTATTAGTGGAAGCCGAAGAGACAATGTTACTCTCAGTATTTGCGCAAAAATCAGGTTTTATAACATATTTATTACTCTCTGTAACATTTAAGGTGGTAGCATTGTCCTCTGCTCCAATGCTTAATGGAACTTTATCGCTTGAAACATCATTAGCAGTCTCAACCGTGTTGCTTTGTTGGAAATTGGCTAGTGCCATTTCACTGATCCTTTGTGTTCTAGAAGTCATTTTTAATTCTAAAACTAAAAATATGTCGTAAGTATTGAGTTACAAAATACAGTCATTAAAAAAAAATAAATATATTCACTAGCTAAATTATAAAAGAATATTGCATTTAGATATATCATTGTTGAGGCTCTAATCTTAAAATAAACACTGATGCTACTTTCAAAATGACTTAACCCTCTAATATCGGGAATACAACAATTTGTTACTGTTAATAAGCTATAAGGCTAACTGCAAATTGTCTTAACCCTAGTATATTTGGAAAAATATATTTTGCCACAAAACAAAAATTATCTGGGGATACGACATTATGTATAATTTAAAAACAAAATATATATGCATTTTTGAGAGATAAAATATTTTAACAATATGTGTAGTTGTAACCCACAAGTCTAAAAATATTAAAATCTCAATTTTGCCAAATTTGTGGGTTACGACATATTGCCATTTCATAGACGAATTCATTGTAATTTTATATAGCTGTGAAGTATGCAATATTATTCGAATACTTATATCAAATGAAAAGTTTTTTCGTTCAGTCGTAGTTAATATTTTTTGTAGACATAATGTACCAGGAATTAGAAATATAATATTTACAGATAATCATGTGGTTTGGTATTGTATCTTTTTCGAAAAGATTTATGTACTTAATATTATATGTATTTATAGAGAAAAACATAGATCTACCTTGATTTATGTGATTTTTAGAGATCATTTTAAACCAAACTTATGAAATATAATATATTAGACCTATTATTCGTCATAAAGGTTTAGCTAACTTCCTAAAATAATAGCAACTATTCTATTATTTTTTTTGTGAGATGCAGGGAAAATAATTTGTAAATATCCCCAACTGTAACATAAACTTTGTATACCCACATCAATGACCACGTGAGAAAACACCTGAACGTTGTTTGATATGGTTTTTCAATGATGAGTTAAGATTCAAATCTAGTCAGGTGTGCTTATGGAGGTTTTTATTTAATTATTCTTTCCCCCCTCAATGGGCCAATTTGGATAGATTCGCTTTAAATTTTATTTCCTTCATCGGTGCTTTGTTTCTATAAATATACGAACATGATGGACGATTATTAAGACGTAATGCACAACAAAATCAACCAAAAAGTTTCTTTGAGCCATTTGGATGTCCTCTTCTGTGTTGAAGTAATATAGCTTAGCTTACTCGGTTCTAGTCATTGTTAATATAATCTTATGAATATTTAAAAAAACGCAAATCATGAACGCCACAGCGAATAGTCAAAGACATTTTAATGACAGAATGGTAGAACCTTCAGTCCCCTTAAGTTCCTATTGTTGATACCCGCCTTGGTGGCGTAGTTAGTTAACTAGCTAGTTTCATGTTGAGCTAGACTGCCGAGAACAGGGAGATCGAGGTTAGAATCTCGGTCCGATGAACTGGGGAGGAGGGGTTTCCTAAATTGCTTTCCACTCTCCCCCACTCAAATGCGGGTTCACTTCCTCTAAATTGAACCTTCCCAATTCCTAACCCATTAACGTAATTGATTGTTAAGCGTGTAACCCAAACGGATAGTAAGACGTGGTGCTATAATGATAATCTTGTTGCTGTCCGAGATTATGGAAACTTTGGTACATAGCCCCTTTATTGAGTTTCAGCCACGCTGTTAACGCATGTGGGACACGTATACCACATACTCCACGGTACCCTTACCCCCACCCCTCCCTTAGATCCCCCTCCACCCCTCCTAAGCGTACGTGGCGATGGCGAATACCACTTAACCTCGTGGCTCTACGTGCCTCACCGCGGGGAAAGATAACCCTCTAACCTACTGCAACCCCCCATTACCCCTTTCACGCCTGCCGACCGCTTACTCGCTTGCTGACACATTTTTCTCATTTCTGGCCAGTTTATTATTTTTTATCGTGTCTTCTAATGCGTGATTCTTTTTTTAAAAGCGATGAATGTAAGAAAGACATATTTATAAAAACTTTCAGAGACTTTGTAACACACTCATACTCAAAAGAAATTTTCCAATTATTTTTTATAGCTAATTTTAATCTGTATTTGTTCTAAAATAAAGAGGGGGTGGAGATTATGGAATTAGGGTATAATATTGCAATCAAAATGGACCACACCTTTCAAATAAGATGTCTGCAAAACATATGGCTTGACATAATACTACATGAAAATAAAGCAAATGCTTTTCTGTTTAATGATAGGATGAACTATGGGCTGGTATTCCCATGTCATCTATCATTCAAGTATTTCATCTTCTCTCTACATTAATATTATTATTTAACACAGCATCTTACTACCCGTTTGGGTTATACGCTTAAGTACTAATTATGCTAATGGATCAAGAATTGGGAAGGTTGAATTTAGAGGAATTGAACCCACATTTGCGTGGAGAGGGAGTGGAAAACCATCTCCAGTTCATCTGAATATGATTGGAACTCAATCTCCCAGTCCTAGGCAGTCTAGCTCAACAATAAACTAGCGCGTTAACCAAGTAGGCCACCGAGGCGGGTATCTACACACTAATACGGGGGAGTTTAATCAAGATACTTTCCTCATCTCTTCGTATTTTTTTAGTACCGCGTCTTATGATCTGTTCAGTCTGTACGCTTATGTATTAGTTACTGATATGAGTTACTAAGCTAGGGATGAAGAAGCTAGGAATAGAGGAAGTGAACTGACATTTGAGTTAAGAGAGAATGAGAAACGTATCAGGGAAAACTACTATCAGAACACCCAACCTAGACTCGAACCACGTTCTCGCTCTCACTGAAAGTCTAGTTTAATGTCATAGTAACGCCTTAGATCATGCGACCAACGAAGTTTATCTCCATAAATTAAGCTGTTACATAATCATCGAGGAAAAATGTAAAAGTTAAACCAACTAATTGTATTTTTCTGTAAATTGATGAAATAATTTTAAAATTCTATTATCAGTAAATTAACTATCCATAAAAAACTAATAATGTTTATACAGAAAAATTAAATTTTTATATTGTAAATTTTGTAAAAAAAATTTTAAGTTTATTTTTTAATTCCAAATTTAAAAAATTTGTTAATTTTTAATTGGATTTCTAGAATACACATCACGAAATACCCTTGAAGTATTTCCATAAATCATTTGAATATGAAGTTTAAAAAGAATCCATCAAGTCGTTTTGGTTATTCCAGAAAGGTCACCACCTTGCTTACATGGTAGCGTGTCTGTCCACTGAGCTAAGGGTCGTGGGTTCCATTCTCGGGATGACTGAAAATGTATTATTCGTGAGATGTGAGTTTCCCATGTCATAGTGATGAATAATTAACTGCTGGTGGCTGGATGCTGTTTCTGTTCTAGATTTAAGTTAGGTTATAAGTCATGTGCTGATATAATCAGTCGGTTAAGAAATACTCCAATAAATAAATAAAATTCCAGGTCAGGACAAGGCATGGGAAGGAGGTACAGACGTAATTGTAGGGTTTATTATTTTGTGTCCTTGGGCAAATAAAAGTCCAAATTCATCACATTATTGAAGTACAAGGTTTTCACCATTACAATACTATCTCTATAAATATTTTGACAAAATTATAAAAATTAAAGTATCTTGCACACTTTTAACCATTGAATTTCTACCCAGATTTTTATACACAGTCGTTTTACGATAATCCTCGGTAGAGCAACGAAAGAAGATGTGTGTTTCCCGGTCTGCTGTCTGTTTATCGGATTTTGTTTGTCTGTTGAATACAACGTACGGGTACATGATTCTATTTTATGAGCCGAGGGGAGTAAGACCACCCCATTCAACCATACGCCGTGTCCTACGCTTCAAACGGAAACCAACTTTAAAAAACAACCACACATTGTTCCCGTAGATAATTCAGTATAATGTGTTTGTTTACTGTTTCAAAGCAACGTTCTACTTGAAAACATTACTATATGGCGTATTGCCGATTCTGTTAGGGACAATCGTTATGTTCCTATACCACGATTTTGGTTGGAAGAACAGTGGAGAAAATTCAAATATATTAATTTGCGAACAATATTAATTACATTTAATTTTTAATTTTTGTTAATTTATGGGTATTTATAATATATATAAAATATGATGGATTCAGATAGAATGACTTTAAGTATGAAAATATTAAAATTGTTTTAGTAACTTTAGTAACTAGCTTCTACTGTTCTTCCTACCAAATTAAGACTATACGTATTTTTTGTTGTTGTTTCTTTCTACAATCTCATTTAAAATAAAATTATAAAACATGTGAAAATATATTGATATTTGAATGTGGAAAGAGGTTTCTGATTTTTTATATATATAGACCTATGCATTTAATTTGTTTTAATATTTAGCCTTTTTCTTCATTTATACTACAATCTGAAGTATTCATAGTCAAAACTAGTTGTTCTTTAGCTTTCCTTTTTATCAGTTTGGTTACATTTGACAGTTCTTAGATACATATTTACTAGCCAAGTCTCTATTATTGTCTATTATTTCTCTCGCTTTTTAATTAGCAGCAGTCCCGCCTCGTGGCTTAGTAAGCTAACGCGCTAGTTTCGTGTTGAGCTAGACTTCCGAGGATGGCGAGATAAAGGTTCGAATTTCGCTCGGGTGAACTAAAGGTGTTTTTCCTGAGTGGTTTTCCACGCTGCCTTGATGCAAATTCGGGTTCACTTCCTCTGTAATCAACCTTAACAACTCCTAGCCATTAGTGTAATTGGTACTTAAGCGCATTACCCGATATATGTCTTTTGCTGATGACTATTGAACAAATGATTGAAAGTTAGTTTAGAAAATATATATTTTTGATCTCAATACTGCCCCTGAATTGTTACGTAGCCCAAGGTTGTATTCTTGCAATATCTTAGATCACCAGACGCATGGATGTCAAGATTCTAATATTGGTTGAGTGTGATAGGAATGGCTTTCCACGTCTTATCTGTCATTATTGTGTCCTCATTTTTCAAAATGATAATATGGTGGTACTTTATTTCATAAAACCTTCATCATTCTTATCGCTTAGGGTAGGTCAGAAAAAAATAAGTGTTAGACAAACTAACTAAATTAATGGTACGACACAATCATGCTTATTTTCTCATTTCAGCCTAGATTTATTTTTCCGAAAATTAATATGATTTTAACTAACTACACTTACACAATGTTTTCCCGATCTAAAACTATACATTTCTATTTAACATGCCAAACACTCACTAATATCCATTTGAAACAAAATAGTTGGAGCCATTTTCCAACCACTTTGAATTTTCAAAACTCATTTATTAGTAAACTAACCTTAATTTAAATGCTTAGGGTCAAATTAAAAATCAATCTTGAGATATAGATATATAGCATCTTGATTTAGAGTTTGAATAAACTCAATTTAATGGTTTTCAATCTATGCCCAGACACATATAGACATAAAGAATGGTAGAGTCCTTGGGTTTGAGTGAGGCATTTAATATGCGGAGGGTAACCTGTCGGTCTAGGGGTAAGGTGTCAGACTTCTGTGCTGGCGGCCGGGGTTCGATCCTCGGTCCCGGCAAAGATTTATCTGATTACCAAACCCTTCCTTCATCTCTGACAAGACATCTTGTTAATGTGGGGAGTGCCAGGCCTCCACCGTGGTTCGGATTCCACGTTAAACTGTAGGTCCTCCATTTCATCTCACAATCATCCTACCACTACACATTAGCGTAAGTGCGTATAACCCGAACGGGTAGTAAGACGCGGTGATAATAATAATAATAATAATTACAATATATTCTCTTTATATGAGACTTAAAAATTACTTATAAAATGGTGTGCTAGTCAAATTTATATTTAGATTTAAAGTGTAAATTTAAGCATTTAATTTAAGCATTTTATCATCACGTCCTACTACCTGTTTAGGCTATCCGCCTCACATTTGGTTATTTTTACAAATGATCCGCTACCAAAACATCCCCCCCTCCCCCTCATTTCGTGTTTTTACTGGTGTTATAGTTCTATGCTAGTTACATGAGATTGGATCAGAACCATTTTTGCCAACACATATCACTATGTCAGAGCCAACACTGAAATCGATTGGTTTTTGTATTTTTAGCTTTTTATTATCTTCAGTGAGTACTTCATCTACCTTGTAATATGAGTTCTATCAGCCCTGACGAAGCCGAATGAAAAGAATCGTTGATTGCTACGCTCTTGGGTTCACTCCGCAAGAAATACGATGAGGGAGTGAGCAAGGGGAGAGGGGTATTGAGCTAAAGAGGTTCAAAAAATCTATCCCGTCTCCCGTCAAATAATAAGGGGGGATTTAGTGCTAAAACGACAGTTACAGAAAGAGTCTTTGATTTTGATAGTGAGAATTATTCAGAATGATTATTGATTCTTCCATTTATTTATTTTTACTTTAAAATACAAATGTGTCATTAGGGCTTGGATATAATGTTAAAGTAAAACTTTTTGTATTCTTCTATCGTTTCATAGCTCACATAATATATATATGTATTTTATGGGAAAGTGAATAGATTTGTATATATAAAAAATTAATTCTGTCAAATAATGATAAATACACTAATTTAAATCTTCTACGTATACTTAAATAAAGTTAGAATTATGTTATATGTCCTATGATAAAATTAATGTATTTAACAGTTAATGTACTGTATTGTACATTTAAGATAAGTCCAGCATTTCTCATAAGCTAATTCAGCAAAACACTGGTCAAACGTCAGGAGCTAAGAGTCTTTTTTTTTATATTTCAACAAATATATTGTGAACATCGTCTAACTAATCGTGTGGTCTGTCAGCATTAATTCCACTAACAGGGTCTAGTGGATTAAATATACCTGTATTTGCGTGGGTGGAAAACCATTTAGGGTAAAAGCCTCATTTTCCTTAAAAAAATAAAGCGAACCCCTTCCTCTTTGTATATGGAAAATGTAGACATCGAGGTGGGGCAATAAAATTGCCTGGGGTAACTACATAAACCTATTGTGTTGGAAAAAGTTAACACCTGCAAAGCTTGTAGTTTAAACATTTGGCAACACTGTGTGGGAGCCTTGTACTACTATAAAGGTTAGTTTGTGAGTGGAAACTAAGAGAAGCTGTCGTGTCTTCTTCCATTGTTATGAATATGCATGGAGCAAAGAGTCAACAACAAGGTTTGTTTGAAACTGAGGAAAATTGCAACATAAACTTATGAAACGTTGAAAGTGTCGTATAATACAAATTAATTATGTCGTATTACTAGTTTTGAATGGACTAGAAGTTAGATAGTGTAAGACGGATGTAGGGTTATTGAAGATGACTCTATTAGTGGCAGTCCATTAACTAAATTTATATAAGGCCGCCAAAGTCCATGAAATATTATCAAGAGATCGACGAGCGAATCTCAAAATGTTTACAGGAGACCAGACACAAATAAAGAAACTCTTTTGAAAATTCTTTATGAAGACTTATGAAAGGGTAAGATCTGTGCGAAGTTCATCCTACGCGACTTCAAGGATCTACAAGAGCAGAGGAGATTCAAGTTGTGCTAATATTTGGTTGGATGCTATAAAGGCAATCCTAATTTCCTCGACATGATTTTCACTGGAGACGAGTCATGGGTATTCCAGTACGATCTCAAGACCAAGAGGTAAAGAAAGTAGTGATCATCCATATCTTCACCGAGAACCAAGACATTTCTTTTTTGTTTGTTAAACTTGTGGATATAAAACTTTTCGATAGAGGTGTGAATGATAAGGAATTTCTTTTACAAGGACAGCCAGTGAACAGCAAAATTTACGCTGAAGTTTTTCAAAGATTGGTAAGGTGGATTCCAAGAATGAGGATACAGTTTTGCGAAAAAGGTGATTGGTTTCTCTGGCACGACAATGCGTTTGTTTACTCTGCACTGGCTTTGAAGGGATTTGTATATAAACAGGCCATTGCAAAGATCGAACACCGGCAATATTCACCAGACTTGGCACATGCAGACATCTTCCTGTTTCTTAGAGTGAAAACAACCCTCAAAGGAAATATATTTCATGTCGAGGACATCAAAATAATAATTATTATTATTATTATTATTATTTTAATTATTATTTTTATTATTAGCACCACGCCATACAATACGTTCGGGCTATACGCAAAGAAGTGTGACCACCCAACTGATTAGGGGACTGACTATCCCAGATAACGTATGAACGTATGAAAATTTAAATTTGGTTTTTAAAATAATATTTAGAAAATAGGGAGGAGGTATGTCCAGAATTCCACAAACTAGTAAAAAATCACTTCTAGGTGTAGTAAAAAATTTAAATATTTGCAATAAAGTACTGATAATCATAATTTAATGCAAACTTTGTAATTGGATCCTAGAAATAGGGGCTAAAAATTTCACAATATATTAGAAAAATAACTTTTTGTTGTAGTAAAAAATTTAAACTTGTTGGTAATTGAAGGGACCGATTATTTTATTTAACACAGTATTTCATGTATTCTCTTTGTTAAACTGTGATGACTTTTTCCCTATGTAATTTTGTAATAGTGATTATAGTTCTTGTTTACACATCCAATGATCGTTCTTAGGCGAATATTGTTTTCTATGAATCGCATTCGTTTGTACACTCAGTTTTTGAGCTGCTTAATATTTCATTTCAAATATTTTTTTTAAAAAGTATTGGTTTACATATTTAGTTTAGGATTGTCCTGGCTCTCTGTATATTGTAAAATAATAAATTATATAAAGTCTAAAGCCGAATGTTGCCCATCCTAATTCAATATAGTTTTTATATCTGTCTTTACACATGAATAATTCAAACACTTCAAAACATCTCAGAAATCTAAAATCTAAAATTTGGGCACGAAGTCTTTACATAACGTTTTCTTGAAAATTTCAAAAAAAATGAGAGTTTAATATGTTAGAGTTACAATAGCGGATCGAATTATGCCATAAACGTTTAAAATGTATAATTCCTTTTCTAAATAGTAGACTGTCACAGTATTATGTAAATTTAATATTTTGTTTTAACTATTTAACAAATAAATATTTATTCTGTGTCACTCTTATTTCTTTTTTTACTGACACCAACACAATATTATTATTATTATTATCATTATTATTATTATCATTATTATTATTATTATTATCACCACGTCTTACTACCCGACCGGTTTATACGCACTTACACTAATGTGCAATGGTGGGGTGATTGTGAGATGAAATGAAGGACCTACAGTTTAACGTAGAATCCGAACCACGGTGGAGACCTGGCATTCCTCACATTCACAAGATGTCTTGTCAGAGGTGAAGGAAGGGTTTGGTAATTAGATAAATCTTTGCCGGGACCGAGGATTGAACCNGTCTTGTCAGAGGTGAAGGAAGGGTTTGGTAATTAGATAAATCTTTGCCGGGACCGAGGATTGAACCCCGGACGCCAGCATAACCAACACAATAGCTTAAATATGGTGTATAGATAAGTTATAAGTAAATCCTTAAAATAAATTTCAGCTCTTAACACATATTCAAATTTTATCTCTATTTTGACATTGTGTTTTATCAAGACAACTTTTCACGTTTCATTACATTTTAAAATAAAGAAATGGTTTATATTCAAACTTGTTTTAAGAATTGTGTTAATTTTCGATGTAGCTAATTTTGTACACCACAAAAGAACAAAGCTACTTTATAGATTTCCCATGCAAAAAACTGGTACATCATCTAAGACACTGTCCCTGATGTATCACTATTTTATACTAAAAGGTATAGCTTCATTTTAGTAAATATAATAAAAATATATATTCAGTTCAGATTATTTGATACCTTGTGAAATAAAATATATTAATATCATTTGCCAGTTTCACACTATGGCATTGAAAGATCTGCTTACATTAAAAAAGGAAATAAACACACAATTTAAAGGATAAACTAAATCCCCTATCAAAAATAACGGCTAGGGGAAAGTACTCTTTTATGCGAGCGAAAATGTCGATAAATTACTAAGAGCTACTAAAAACAGAACTACAAATTATTTTGTCATTAATCAGCGCTTATAATGGAATGCACACAACGGATTGTGTGGTATAGGAGAACAGAATTACTGGGTGATCCAGAAGTCGTATATTACTATAGTAAATACCCAGGCACTATATCAAAAGATTTAAGGTTGCTTTATCGTGTATTAAAATATTTTTTCATTAATAATTGTATTTTTTAAATACGATTAGCCTGCATGGTCAAAGGCGTAACTCTTGTGACTAGACTGGTTATGACAGGGAGATCGAGGTTTGAGTCCTGGTATGATATTACAAAGTGGTTTTCCACTCTACCACCATGAAAATACGGGTAAAACTACTCAAATTTAATCTTGCTCATCCCTACCTCTCACAATATCCAGTCAGGATTATAGCCCCGAACTCCATGTAACTACCAAAACTGACTAGATAATCTTGACGCTTACTCCGCGTTTTCAGCAGTGCAGATCTGAAATTAAATTACTTTAAATATATATATCAAACATCATCATACTCCTAGAGATGGCATAGAAAAGTTGTTTTCAGCGTACATATAAGAGAAATAATTTCCAGCCTACCAGACGCTAGCTTATATTTAATTAGTCAATAGTTATGCTGAATACTTCAACATCTTATCCTCATATAAACATTTCAACCTCTTACTAACATTTATTTGAATTAAATATTTGTACTTAAGTTACACTTTATGAAAAAATTATCACTGTCTTGTGTTTTATACGAGCTACTTGTGAACATTTTTTTTACTTTCTCTCAACACCTTTAAGATTGAAGTAATGTGATCGTCAAAAAAATCTAACTCGAGATTTTGATAAAATGTCGTTGTCTCATGACCTCCTGAAACAAAAAATGTGGTTCTCACGTCTGTCTGTCTGTCTTTCTGTCGGTTTGTGGGTCTTTAACAAAACCATTTGACCAATCTGGCTAAAACTTGATATTTAGGTTTGTGATAAGGTGCCCCCGAGCAGTTTTTGGAAATGTAAATCCAGCCCTAAAATTGAGGTTAGTTTACTGAAGGGCAAAATTAAAAATAAAAACCTTTTATTGAAATTTAAACTACGTTTTTTATTAAAATATGTATCTATGCTTTGTTTAGCATCTCAAACCAAATGGTAATTCTCATTTTCTAACTAAAATTTTCAAGGGTACTTATCACAAGTGGAAATTTACAATTTTGATCACATCTCTGCAAATATTTGAGATACAAACTAGCGTATCATTGTAAAGATTTGGGTTTCCAAACTTTGAGCAAAATGCATAAGACATATATTCCTTATTCAGGTCCTGCAAAAAAAAAAGCTCTTTGGTGAAGATAGATTTTTCACTTTTTTCAATGTTTCTGTATTAGTACTATTTCATTCATGTTCTTTGGTGCAATGTTTCTTCAACAATGTACTTTATTTCGTTTCACAATTTTTCAAGCTTTTATTAAATTTATTTATTTTAAGATAAAGGTAAAAAAAAATCTATGGGGAGCTCCGAATTATTAATTTTTAATGATATTCTGTGCATAGATTGAAATATTATTACTAGCACCGCGTCTTACTACCCGTTCGGGTTATATGCACTTACGCTAATATGTAATGGTAGGGTGATTGTAAGATGAAATGGAGGACCTACAGTTTAACGTGGAATCCGAACCACAGTGGAGGCCTGGCATTCCCCACAT
>CABFOV010001142.1:0-24448 GCA_902141375.1 Timema poppense
AAAATATAATTATTTTTTCTTCAACTAATGGAATCTTACATGTCATCTGTTGATTCCAAAAGTACTAGTAAAGGAATTGAAAAGAAATTCTTTACCTTTAAATTAACTCTTTTCATTTGTATGGCCGGGGGATTGCTTCTTACTACCTGAGCAGGCTATTTTCATATATTTACATGAATGGGATGGGGATAAAATGGGTAGAAGATAAATAGAGTGGAAAACCATGTATATTCAGTTTTTTCGAACCTCAAACTCCCTATAATCGGGAAACTTATTTATTATTTATTTAATTTGTTTGAGCTATTTAACTTGCACTTTCTGAACCGACACATGACACATGAGCACATGACTTCGGAACGAACTAATCTGGAACAGACACATCACCCAACCCCTGGCCGTTAATTTATCATTATGATAGGGTAAACACAGCATTTCACCAATGATAATTTTTTCTGTAATGCCAGGAATTGAACCTGGGTCCCTTAGATCAGTAGACAGACACGCTACCAAATGAGCTAAGGTGACGGACAATTGGTAAACCAAACCAAGGCTAAGGTCCGCTCTATCCGCGATCCCACCTAAAGCGAGTACCTTGAACCTTGAACCTTGAATGAATATCCACGTTCGCAAGTGGATAAATGTAGAGATATTCCACTTTTATTCGAACCCCTGGAAAACCAACGCATCTAAAACTTCCACTGAGAACGTTTGGAGCAATACCAACAGTTTATTATTTATTTATTTTCTCCCCTTCCACACTCATGTTTTCCTGATCAAGAATTCCCAATGCAGAGGTTGCCTGTTAATAACAGTCATCTTTCAAAGAACCGTCTACCGTGTGGTGGTGACACGTCAAACGGTGGCCAATGTGGTAAAGCTTTCTTCATGAGGAAAAAAAGGGGGTTGGTTGGTAAAGGAGGGAGGGGAAGAACGTATGGAATTAGATATGTCAGAGCTTGCGCACTCAATGGAAATCTTCACACACACACACACACATATATACAAGCAAGTAGCCAGTGCCCCCTCCCTTCCCTTAATCACGTCCAAAAAAAATGAGGGGAAGTATTACAATGACAGTTTTGTGGTAAGGTGTAGTTTTTTTTTCTGCTAGAAGGAGGGAACATAATATTAGGAATAAAATTTAATCTAAGAATAAACCAGTTTATGTTTATGAAACTAAAAAAATCACCGACTCGTATCGGTGGGCATGCGGACTAAACGTCAAGCTCTTCATGCCTTTTTTTTGTGGGGAATCGGGACTCAAACTCGATCCAGGTGCACTGAGAATGGTGTTTTTCCTAGATGGGTTCCTGACATGAAACTCCAATCAAATTCTGGTACATTTCATTTAAAAAGCCTCTTCTTAATTTTTACCCCAATGGTGCGGATGAATGCTGATAGCCTCGAAGAGTATACACTTCCAGAACCGTGATGTTTCACATTTTATTTTTGTACAGAACTTACCCTTTATGAAGAGAAAGTATTGTAAACGTAAACCTTTTCTACCACGAGATTATAATGGATCTTAGCTCGCTATCATCATCATCATCATCATCACCATCATAGGTCATCAATCTTGTGAATGGTTTGTTGCATCTTCCCACTTTGCCTATCCTGCGCAGATTTGTTTTACATCTTTAAGCTTATTCCTTCTTCTGCCAACTTCATTCGCTATTTGATCCATATACTCCAATCTTTGTCCTCCTCTTGAATTTATCCCTTTCACATCTTCTTCTATAATTATCTTCATCAAACTGTCAAGTATCAGTATATGGTCCATCATGATGACTCTTATCTTAAACTCTGGAAAAAAAAGTGGATCTTAACCTTTTGTTCACCCCTATATCCGTCTGTCCGTCTTTATGTCTGTACACGGGGCTACGACTGAAATGGTTTTGATGACTTTCATTAAAACATTACACTTGTATGTTATATGATCATACCTACAGTTAAGATCATGATTTTGATTCTAGATCTAAAATCAAAGGTGGTTTAGTGATTATTTATTTTTTCAAAGATTCTACAAATTTCCGAAATCGGTTCTAACCATTTTGTTCGAATTGGATATCTTCTTCTTATTCTTTGGTTTCACCTTAAGGGTTGATTTGCACCAGTTCACCGTTCCTCGCTTTTCATCTCCATGTAGATCGCACATACTACTTCCGACAATATCTGGTACATGTATTCCAGGCACGCCCGCCATTAGGGCCACCATTAGGGGACCACGGTACCGGGCTCGGGACTTCTAGGGGTCCCGGGCCGAAGATCCTGATGTACAAATTTTAGAAAAAGTAGCAGATAAAATAAAATAAAATACTAATGATAATCAATAAAGTGCCTATCCATAGAACAGTGCATGTCCAGCCCATCAGCTGGGGCTTCCTCCGGAGGAACTTACTGGTATTTGTCACACTGATATCATTGGTTCGGTACAGTCCTGTCCTTCATTTCGATGGGTATGGAAGTTTCACGGCTTCTATTATTATTTTGTACTTAAATTAAATTTAGTTATTGAAGAGAGTCAGGCAGTGAATCAAGTTCAATTTAAATTTAAGTATTTTATTATGGGTGAAACATTTTCACTATTAAGCTACGGATTAAATTGCGTACATTGCTTTTTTTTCTGTGTAAAAGTGAGCAAAGATTTTTGAAAAAAAATTTACACATTTAAGTCGATGGTGGGGACTTTCTTCCCTCGATAAATAATCTGTGTCCCCCTGATCCCGATTGTAATCAACCTGCACCTTTTTATATTTATTTCACTCCCCTTTGATACTATCGATTAAATTATTATTAGCACCGCGTCTTACTACCCGTTCGGGTTATACGCACTTACACTAATGTGTAATGGTAGGGTGATTGTGAGATGAAATGAAGGACCTACAGTTTAACGTGGAATCCGAACCACGGTGGAGGCCTGGCATTCCTCACATTCACAAGATGTCTTGTCAGAGGTGAAGGAAGGGTTTGGTAATCAGATAAATCTTCGCCGGGACCGAGGATCGAACCCCGGCCACCAGCATAGAAGTCTGACACCTTACCCCTAGACCGCCAGGTCATCACTATCGATTAAAGATAAAAGATGAAAGATGGTCTCGTATCAAACTCCTAATAGTGTCTGGAGGCATTCAATTTTCATAAGTTCGGTAGGGAGGGACAACTCCAAGCAGTATTTAGATACAGTTAATAAGAAGTGAGGACCACTTTAAATAGTTCCTCTAAATAGTTCCTTTGGTCCTTTTAGCCTCTCTATTAATTAAGTTGCTTAACATTATGTAGCTCATTTGCTATTCATAATCTGTTGCATTTTTTATATCGTCTTCTTTCTTCTAAGATATTGTCAACTATCCATTTCTTTTTGTTCTCTGGTTGACCCTTCCCAATCCATTTATGCACTGCCTTGAGGCCTCTCAATCTTCCTGCGTCCCTGATGGTACAATAACTTACATTCAGTAATCCTGTCTGTCTCCTCTTTATAGGAGATACATTTTTGTTCCTCTTAGGGCTTTTTGTCTTTGTCAAATATTCCTCTCCTTTTTTTTCCAGTACTTTGAACATCAGCTCACAGTTCATTATTACCAGGTCATGGTTACTATCAATGTCTACCGAAGAGTAGCTCTTGATCTTTACTTGGCTCTTAAGCCACTGTTTAACTAGGATATAGTCAATCTGGTGTCTCCTGGATATGTATGGTGTGTACTAAATTAAAAAAAAAACATTGTAGCATTATTTTTTCTTTTAAAATAACATTTATCTAAGGGTAATTCAATGATTATTTAATCCATAAATTTTTAAATTTTGCCTAAAATGTTTCTAGCTATTTTGTTCAAATTGGGTATCTGGGAAGTGTTTTACACGCTAAATAAAAATTTATGGGATTTAAAAGAACAGTTTCTATTTTTAAGTGAACGTTGGTGTAGTACGGGCCTACCTTAAAATCTACCCTCATCTTATTTTGAAAGACTAAGTATTTTAAGATAGGGGCCTACGAAGTATTTTGAAATACCAGATATTTTAATAAAGTAATTATTGTTAAAGACTAGGTATTTTGGAAGAATAAATATTTTTAAAGTAGGTATTTTGTAAGACTAGATTTTAAAAACTGGGTTTTTGGGAGGTTAATTATTTGAGGAGCTAGGTGTTTTGAGAGGTTAGGTATTTTGAGAGGCTAGTTATTTTGAGAGGCTAAGCACTTTGAGAGGCTAAGCACTTTGAGACGCTAGGTATTTTGAGAGGCTAAGCACTTTGAGACGCTAGGTATTTTGAGAGACTAAGCACTTTGAGACGCTAGTTATTTTGAGAGGCTAAGCACTTTGAGACGCTAGGTATTTTGATTGACTAAATATTTTAAAAGACAAAACATTTTGAAAGATCAGGTATATTTTGAAGTGTTAAATGTTCTGAGAGATTACGGTAGGTTTTTCTTCTAAATAACCTTAGACCATAAGACAGTTAATTTGTGATTTAGAAAAAAAAAAAAAAAAACAGTTTACCAGCAAAACTTTATTTACTTATTGTAAGTTTGAAAAAGTTCAACCCAAGAGCATAGCACAACATATTAAAAATTAATTTAGTCAGTGTGAATACACAACAAAAATTGTTCAAAGGGTAGTTTGTCTTTCCATTTATGTAAACTAATTTTGTTCTAATTTGAACTTTAACTTTCAGAATCTGATCGATGCCTCTCCTCAATCAGAGGATAAATGCTTTCTTCAAGTAACGTCGTTTTTCCCCCCACCCCTAACCTCTTAGTTCCACTGCCAGGTGGGTGGAGTGGGTGCGGAGGGGTGGGTTATAATTGGCTGGTAAAACTATGGGCTCTGATGGGTGACAGGGGTGAAGTTATGTGAGCCAAGCTGCAAGAGGGTGCAAGGTGGAATGTCAGGAAGCGCAGTTCACACGAGAACGATGGTTAGACATATATGAACGTTACTAGACCTACTTTCACGTATTCATACGTCAAGTTATGTGATATACATTTGTAATTTATTATATATCAATACCTATAAAAAGTGTTATTAATGTTGACAGAAGAAAAATATTATAAAAGGCTCTTTCAATGAAAATGGTAGTGTATCATAATGAATAAAACTATAGTCCTCACCACTGAACCTCTCTCTCTCTTTCTCTCTCTCTCTACTGATATAGAGACAACCCTCCAGGTCTATATAGTGAGCCATACACTAGGAGTAGCTCCAGTCCTCACCACTGAACCTCTTTCTCTCTCTCTCTACTGATATAGAGACAACCCTCCAGGTCTATATGGTGAGCCATACACACCTAGTACACTCATTCCTATCCAATGCCCTACCCTAGTTAACTCTATGGCCCTGATAACTCTGTATTCAACCCGAATATTTGAGTTCTGAGGTTCTATCACCTGTGAACTGAGCTTGACCCGTCATCCCGTAAAACTACTCTAAGTGTGGTCGTGTGACGAATGACGGTGTTGTGAACATGTAACAACAAGGCCTGGACAACAAACAAGCTCAACTTTATTTATTTTTTAAACTTGAAGAAAGAAGGGTGTAGGGATAGGGGGTTAGATAGTTCTGGCAGAAGAAGAAGAAGAAAAAAAAAAGCCGGTATTAGGGTGGCGGGCAGGGGTTATAGGGTGTTAAAACACCGGACATGAGGAGGAGTAGGAGAAAGAGTGAGTTAATAGTGTAGTCATATATTACTGTTCAAACCTTCCTATAACTTTTTAGTGTAGGGATAAAACCAGTTTTCTTCTCAGCAATGCCACAGAACCTCATCCACGCGGTGTTAAAAGTGTCTTATCGGTTTACAAGGCTCACAACACTTTTTGAGGGAAGATGTTTCTTTTTCTGACCTTTTTTTTTTCTTAATATCCTTACCTTCTTTCGCTAAAGTTTAAGAGGGTTTTCTTTCTCCTCCCTTTCTGCGAACCACACATGGTTGCTATAAAATTAAGACACCACCAGAGGAAAACTGACCAAATGTTGATAGAATGCGCACAGAAACCAAACGAGCTCCATATGTGGCTCGTGTGTTTTTATTTGTTTTTAGCAGAATTCCTTAATTTGACCTCGAGCACGTTATTGTTTAAGAACTTAAGGTGGGAAGGAATGGGAGGTGAGGAAAAGCCAGTGTTTTTGCAGTTTTTCTGGCAAAACTATTTTTTTGGTCAAAATAAATAAAATATTTCTCCTGTACGAACATAGAATTTAATTTTCTTCACATGGTGACATCGAAATTGGTTGACTATCTGCCAAGAGTGTCCTGGCATTTAATGACAACTTTTTCTCTTCATTTAAAAAGTTTCTCATCTAATGCTGCTATGCTCAAGGCCGTAGACAGGGGAGGGGGGTTTGGGGGTTCAAACCCCCCGCGAAATTTTATGAACAAAATATATATAGCTTTATTTATGGTTCAAACGATATAAAAATCAAAATATAAATATAAATTAGGCGGCTGTGTTATTTTAAAAAGCATTTCAAAGAGCTTCTAGAGGTGTTAAATATTTAGAAATTTTCCTAGCGTTCGGCATTTTGGGGGTTATTTTACCATAAAAAACCTCACAGAGCTTCAAAAAGTGTTTAATATTTAGAAAATTTCCTACCCTTCGGCAGCTAAGGGGTTATTTTATCATAAAAAAACAATTCAGAGAGCTTCTAGAACCGTTTGTCATTTATAATGTTTTTTATCTTCCAGCAATTGGGGGATGTGCTCACCAAACCTCCCCTGAAATTATATGCTGGCTACGGCCTTGGCTATGCTCATAACAGATATTCAACAACTGTGGATATTAACATGTGAAGAAAACTAAACTCTTTGTTTCTAATTTAGCAATATTATATTTATTCTAGCAAAAAAAAAGAAGAGTTTTGTCATAATAATTGCAAAAAACACTGGCCTTTTCTCGCGTCCTGTTCCATCCCACCTTAGGTTTTAAAACTTTAGATATTTCACTACGTATTATACAACACGTCCTGTTTATAAATAGCTTGTCATAACATTTATAATTTCATTAATGTGTTAAACCCGCCTCGGTGTCGTAGTTGGCTAACGAGCTTGTCGTGTGGAGCTCTACTGCTGAGGACGGGGAGATCGAGGTTCGAATTTCGGTCGGGTGAACTGGGGGTGATTTTTCCTAAATGGTTTTCCACTCTCACTCCACGCAAATGCGGGTTCACTTCCTCTAATTCAACCTTCCCAATTCCTATTCCATTAGAGTAATTAGTACTTAAAGCGTATAACCCGAACGGGTAGTAAGACGCGGTGCTAAATATTATTATTATTATTATTATTATTAATGTGTTAAGGATGAGGAATGTTAAGATTCTTAGAGGAAGTGTACCCACATTTGAGTGGAGAGATAAAGTGTAAAACAAATTAGGATAAACTACCCTCAATACACCTTACCGGGATTCAAACCTCCTATCTTAACTATATACGGTAGTTTAGTATATTGTGAAAGTGACATCTTAGACCAATGGTATTCAAACTAGGATATACGTAACCACAAGGGTACGCGAATAAATTTTTGAGGTTAGGTCAAATTAACTTTTTTTATAGGCCTATATGTTTGTATGTCATTTAAAACTTATTATTATTACTATTACTATTATTATTACATTGCTTTGTAATGACGTATTCTATTATTTATTTTAAATGTAAATCATAGAACACTTATAAACAGAATAATGCATCAACAATTATGGGGGTACAAATTCGAAAATAAATTATATCTAGGAGTACGTGAACAAAAAACGTTGACTATCACTTCATTAGACCATGTGACCACCGAAATGGCTTTGAGATTAACATGTGTATAAAATGAAACTAAACGTATCTACAAAAAGAGCATTATATTTATTTATTTGTACCAAATAATTTTTTTTTATAATAAAAACTTTAAAAACCACCCCTCTTTGCATCCCATACTACTTTTCTTTTTTGTTATTTACAGCTCCACGTCTCGAACCATACACGAACACATTCCGTTTAGTAAAGAAACAAATCAAGTAATCATGACAAGAGTAAAACCCCAACTTGTTTCCCCTTCAAACTCTTTTACTGCTTTTCATTCATTGTGCCATAAAGATAATTACAGCTATAAACTCTTCAAGATCTTTTTAAGACTCCCCATCTCTACAAATTAAACATATACAAATAGAAGAACGTTATTTTCTAGGTGTGTGTTTGTGTGTATGTGTGTGTATGCATACGTACATAGATAGATCTCTACACAAGACAGGACCCTATTAAATCGAGTATTTTATCACAATTTCAAATCAAGTCATAAATTATCATATGAAAGACTGATTTGACAATTGTTGGTTTTGGTAAGTGGGAATATACAGCTTGAACTATTGAGTGTAAGAGTGGTCTAACAGCGTTTATTTCCGTTTTCAATGACGTAACGAGCTACAGTCCAATTTTCATAGAAAAATTATCAAATATATAAAAAATTTACTATCGTATTAATGTTCGTTAATAAAATATATATTCATAATATCTATCAAGAACCGCTTAGGTGATCACGTGGTCTAACGCGCTACTATCGCGTTAGACTAGACTGCCGAAGACCGGGAGATCGGGGTTCAAAAAATCTCGGTCAGATATACTGAGGGTGGTTTTTCATTTTTATTTAATTCCACTCTCCTTCCACGTAAATGCAGATGCACTTCGTCTCAATTCTATCTTCCTATTTTCTACAGCTACACCATTAATGTAATTAGTCTATAGGCGTATAACGCTAACGAGTAATAAAACGCGATGCTAAAAAATAATTATTATATATCTATCAAAAGTAGCAACTTCAGATCACATGACTTGATGCATGAATACGTAAAAGTATATTTAGTAACTTTCAAAGCATCACATTTGTCTCAATCAATTTGTTGAGCATCGGCTTAATCTAAAAGATAGGATAAGGAGGGTGGAATAAATTTACAATGGCGAGGTGATGGGGTGTCGCGTATTATGTAATGTACTTTACATTAAGATTATCACTATACTATGAATCCTGTAAGTAATATATTAGAAAATATTTTTTTTTAATTAAGTAATAACAGCTAACATTATTATAAATAAATGTTTGTATTAGGTTAGATACGATTAGGCCTACATTATTAATAGTTATTTTATACATACAGTAGCCCCGTGGCTTCTTTGGTGCTGACTGACAGATCACAGCTGACTTCTGACAGACAACATTTAGGTATATAACTAGATTTTTGCTGTCAGAAGTGACAGCTGCTAAACTCATTTTTTGCAGATCATATGGTTCGGCGTAGGGATACATAATTTGGTCTGGTAACTTCTCAAAGCTGTCAGTCAGCACCAAAGAAGTAATGAGGCTACTATAGATAGTTTTAGGTCTATTGAAATGTGGAGAATTATATGTTCTAAATGCGCTTAAGAAACTTTGTCCCTAATAGTATGAAGTGTTATTAATAAGTAAAGTATAAAACAAACCATTTAAGAATTAAAATATTGAAGATTATCTGCCATCTACCATTCCCAGTTGAAGTTTACAGCAGTACAGCAATAACAAATCAAAAACTTACCACACGTGACAATATGTGAAAATAGACGGCCACTACACGTAAAAAGTAAAAAAATAAATAAAATGAAACGCTTAAAAAGTTCACACCTATTAGATGATGATAAACTTTTTAAATGAAGAGAAAAAGTTATCATTAAATTCCAGGACACCTTTGACATAAATATTCAAGAATCGTTGAGGTCACCACTTGAAGAAAATTAAACTCGATGTTTCTACTGGAGAATTATTTGATTTAGTTTTATCAAGGAAATTTTGCTATAAAAACTAAAAAAAACAAGAAATTTCAAAGATAAAATTTAATAAGAATATATTCTGATAAAAGATGAAATGAAAAAAAAATATCAGTTTCAATTAGTTGCACAGGGTCAACTTCTTTTACGATTTTTGGGGTCAATATTAAGTTTCATCAGTAATAGAATATTAACATATTTTTGTGGTCAAAATTGATAACATTTTAGTATAGTTTTACTGTTATTTTATAGATATTAATAGTATCTATCAAAAGTAACATTTGCAGATCCCATGATCTAATATATGAATACGTGAAAATAATTTTAAACTGCTCTTTCTATGAACATAGGATGTAACTGAAGTGCGAGGGATGTTAAGTAGACTGTAGATCTATAGTAATTTTTTTTAGGAAAATAACATTTATTTGCATTAAAGAAGGTACATTCCATAAAGATTGACACACAAATATAAGTATAGTACAAACACAATATAAAAAATAACTTTGTGTAAAATATTTACACTGGTGTTACTGGACGAAGGGTTGGTGCCTTGACTGTTGGATAAAATTAACCTTGATCGGCCAATGCCTCATTGTAGGTACAGTAGCCCCATGGCTTCTTTGGTGCTTACTGACAGCTTTGAAAAGTTACCAGACCAAATTATGTATCCCTACGCCGAACCATATGATCTGTAAAAACATGTGTTTAGCAGCTGTCACTTTTGACAATAAAAATTTAGTTATATACCTAAATGTTGACTGCCAAAATTCAGCTGTGAGCTGTCAGTCAGCACCAAAGAAGCCATGGGGCTACTGTATCGTTACTTAGCAGCTCTTCAGGAGCCGTGAAAGTTAAAAATTACAATTCCTTAAAAGAGGATACCAAAAGGGATATAGAGAAACAGTAACATTTTGAAAAAATAACGAGGTGTATGGATAAGAACAGAATTAAAATAAACATACAGACCCAAAGAACATGTCTTAAACATCTATATACACAATAATAGTATTAATCATACTCTTGATAGTCTTACCATAATAAGATGTTGTTAGAATTATTATTGCTGTAAATACAATTCAAAGCATGGTATATTTCCCCTCCCTCTTTTTTATTTTAATGACCTTTTTTTTTGTACTCTTGATCTTCTACGCCATGCGATTCGCTACACCTGTGTTTAAATCGCTATAAATAACCATGATATTACTTAACTAGTTGACAGGTAAATGAACAAGCTGTATTTACTCTATCTTACGGTCAAAGGAGACTTTGTATTATTATAATTACAGAGTATGTTTATAAGTGCATTTCAGATGTAAAAACCGGACAAGTCCACAAATATCACTTTTAAGACGTAAAAAATGCAATTACCTTTATTTAAATTATCAATTTGACTTAAAACTAATTTAAGATTGTTTAAAAAACTGCTTTGCAATCAAGTACTATTTACTAAATAATAATATAATGAATTAACGATAAATGCACATTACAAAGCTCTTGAAAATAAGAAAAAATGGATCTGTAATATTTTTATATAAAAATCAATAATTTTTTGATGAAATTTTTAGAGTTAGTGTAGCCTCATTTGCATAGAGGGAGAGTGGGTAAACAAAACGTAAAAACTACCCTCAGTACACCCTAACCGGCTTCAAGCCCCGATTTCTCCATCACCGGTATGCCTAATACAGTCCAACACTAGAGTGACGACTTAAACCATATGACCACTGATTTCTGGTGTATTTACTTGTAAAATAATATTTATGCATGTTTTATATAGTCTTTGGATTAAAGGTACTTCAATTTAAAGCATTTTATGAACACTTACATTTTCTAATTAATTTCTTAATTCACGAACGAAAAGTTCAAACTGAACGACTCTCCCAATTGTACTAAACAGACTAGTTCACCATATCGATGTGATCAAGTTTAAAATAAACTAAGATAGCGGTGTCCAGCCTGGGGGTCGCAACATGTTTCGGGTGGGGGTCGCAATGCGTGTTGATGTTCTGGCTCTGTGTGTACGTTTTAAAGTGTTTATAATGATTATTAGAAGGACCATCATCCGAAAACAGTTATTTTTTTCCCCTGGGGTATTTTTTAAATTTTGATTTAAACCCTCAAATAAATAATATTTTAATTTTGGTGAAATTTTCACAAATTTTCATAACGATGTCGGAGGAGTCTTTACATGAAGATCGTTTATAAAAGACCCACCTCAGTGGCATAGTTGGCTAACGCGCTAGTCATGTTGAGCTAGACTGCCGAGAATGGGGAGATCGAGGTTCGAATATCGGTTGGGTAAGCTGGGGGAGGATTTTCTTAAATGATTTTTCACTCTCCCTCCACGAAAATGCGAGTTCACTTCCTCTAAATTCAACCTTCATAATTCCTAATTCATTAGTGTAATTAGTACTTAAGCATATAACCCGAATGGGTAGTAAGATGTGTTGCTATATAAATAAAATAAAAGTTTATAGAGGTCATATTACTTAATAGTATACTCTTTTTGAAAGCAACTACGATTGTGTAAAATAATTCCTTTTGTGCGGACCACCTGGCACACCACCACGGACCACAGTTTGAGAAACGCTGCCTTAAGCTATTCGACCACCAAAGCGGTTCGGTGAACATACTTTCCCTCAACAATGATAAAATATGCCCATCTCTGTAGCTATAATTACAATGTAACATGACACTTTACGGTGGAACTTTCTCACACCGCTAAATAGCCTCTCCTAAAAGTGTTAGGTCTGTTGCTCCTCTGGACTAGAATAATAATAGCCCAGTATTGGGAAGATTGCTTGTACAAATGTACCATTGCCCAGGGGACGCCCGTATGTACTAATCGCATGGGCCTACATCCTTTACGTGGATGCTCATGTCCCGATGAGACGAGATTAGATAAAGGTGATAGTTAATAAGAGGGTGTAGAACCAGTAGAAACACTTTAACCTAACCTAACCTAGCCTAACCTAACCTACCTAACCTAATCCTAACTAGCCTTTGGGGTAGTTCCCCTTTCTGAAAAAAATACCTAAGGTATCAGCCGGTAATCAGACCCGGGACCACCAGACTCGTAACCAGGTGCACTGACACCTACACCATGGGTCTGGTTTATAAATAAGTGAGTACACAGTACTAGCAGATGAAAGATGTCCATTGAGTGCCCTCTCTCTCTTTCACCAATTTAAGGTCAAGTGAGGCAATCAATCAGCAGCGGCTGACGAACGAAGGACTGGACTATAACTATCGCTATTGGTCTACAATAAGGGTACGTCCAGACTGGGCGAGTGAGAGAGCGAGCGATTAAAAAATAAAATATAACACATTGGTTTTAATGAGAGGTGGCCCGACTGGAGCGCGCGAGTGAGCGACCCAAATGACACGCTCGAGCCGGAACAGTCTAGTTTACAGGAGCTAGGCAACATTATTGTATGTTGGTTCATTCAGTGCTAGGAACACTTCTCAATTTGACATTCTTATTACTATCGATAAGTTTAGCACACTTGCTACTAACGGCCTAATTTGTTAGGTAAGACCATAAGATATATAATATATATAGAGAGAGAGAATAGATATATATGTAAATCAGATATCTTAAAATACTTCAATATTATAATCAAAGTAGTCCTTTACAAATAAGAATCACCATTAGTGCGTTGAGAGAGGATGGGAAAACCACAACAATAAATCACTTGTCAAAAACCACCTTCAGTTCCCTGAGCCAAGATTCGAACCTTTGCCGCCACGTCAACAACTATCGAGACTGTCTGCTAATCAAGCCCTCACTCGCTCGCCAGGTTGGCCACGCAGTCGCTCAGTCGCTTGCACGCTTATCAGTCTGGCCGAACCCTAAGTGGAAAGTGAGAGGAGAGGGGAGTATTATTTGTTAGAGATAGATCGCGCAATCAAGGGCCGTCCCTCATTTTCAGAGCTGTAGTTACCCAGTAAAATAGCTTAAGTGTCTGCAGGTCTTTTGGAGAAAAACTTTATCTTTGTTCTCTCTTTCCATTAACTGTTGCGAAATCTCCTCGCTCTCAGTTATGTCGGAAGGTAGTGTGCTCGGGGTAAGAAGGAGCTACTGGCAACCTCGACTAACCAGCGTTGCGAAACTTGTCTTATATTTTAGGGGAGATTGACCACACAAAAACGAGAAAATGACAACGCTGTTTCCCAAAAGTAGCCATACAGCTCCCTCAGCGATGATATTCAGTATAGGTAAATTGGTTTAATAATGTGAAGCTTGGGTTTCCAAATATTAAAGGTGAATTATTTAAACTTTTTGAACACAACAGTGCCATCTATATATTATGATCCATATCAACAACAAATGTACTCAATCTCTTGAGTTGTTTTTTTAAATATTAAAGTACCTCACCTTTTAGTTTAAACTCTTATTTATGATGATGATGATGAACGAACGCATCGCATTTAACTCGGTACACACAATCTAGAAGATTCAGTACGAAAAATAAGACAAGATTCTTATTTAACTTTTGGATGGGAAAGTGACGATCGGTGGGGGGATCGCAGCTTTTGATCTCTCTGGGCAATGGTCGTGAATGTAATCAAAGCCATTCTAAGAAAGACTTATATATTAATAAAGCAATGATGAAGTAAGTCCATTAAGAGGCAAATAAAGATTGAATATCACGAGACGTGATAAACCGCAAAGCGGAACAAAGAGAAGAGTGAATAATATGGAACCCAGTGTGGCCACGGAGGTTTTTTGTATGTGTAGTGTGTGTTTGTGTGTGTGTGTGAATAGCCTCAATGATCTTACCACTAGAACGAACAAGTTTTGTTAGTGGTGAGGATCGTTTAGAGTGTATGGGACACGAGAAGAGGTGAGGTTTAATTTTTCTTCGGATTTTATAGCAAAACATATTTGTGCTCCAAATAAATCAAATATTTCTTCAGTACAAATATAAAGTAAAATTTTCTTCCCATTGTCTTATCAACAGTTCTTGAATATCTATTAAGGGTGTTCTGTTATTTAATGACAACTTTTTATCTTAATTTAAAAAGTTTCCCATCTAATGCCTCTATGCTCATGACAGATATTCATTAAGTGCTGATATCACCATGGGAAGGAAATTTATCTCTTATGTTCTACTGGGGCAACAATTAATTATTATTTTTTGGATCAAAAAAGTGTTTTACTATAAAAGCTGCATAAAGCTGATATTTTCTCACGACACCCATTATTCCCCTTCTTAAGTGCAGGTGGTATAAGTGGTGGAAGCGAATATAATGGATGTTTATTGATAGGAGGTTAAATAAAATGGTCGAGTAAGTGGGAAAACTTTTCAGATAGAAGCTCTGTGTACTCCATTCGTTGACACTGTGAACACATTTCCACTTGGATTTTTTAAAACATATAAACATGTAGGTTATGTAGGCTTCCCAAGATTGAAAACATTATATCTATAATCCAGCTGTAGAGCAGGGTATAAGGCGTCATTCTTGAAATATATTAGTTTCTCTATGATAAGGGGAGAGGATTTCGAGTCTCGGATAGGGTGTACTAAGGGTCGTTTTCCCTTAATAAGTTTTCACTATACCTCAACGAAAATGCATGCACACTTCCTCTAAATTCAACATTACTTATCCCTAGCTCATTAGCGTAATTAGTACATATACACGTATAACTTGAACGGGTAGTAAGACATGGTCCTAATAAAATAAATTTTAAAAAAACATCGCAAAGTGGATTCGTTCTTCTTATTATTATCACTATCATTATGAATTATACGCACTTACGCTAATGTGTAATGTTAGGGTGATTGTGAGATGAAATGGAGGACCTACAGTTTAACATGGGATCCAAACCACGGTGGAAGTATGGAATTCCACACATTCACAAGTTGGGATTAATATACATATTATCAGAGGTGAAGGAAGGGTTTGTTAATCAGATAAATCTGTGGCGGGACCGAGGATTGAACACCCGGACCCCCAACATAGAAGTCTGACACCTTATCCCTAGACCACCAGGTCACCTGATTCGTTCTTGAAATTAGCTGTAGTAGGTAGCTTTAATAACTGGCAGATAAGTGTCAAATGGGTAACCTACGGGCTGATTTCAAAAGGAAGAATCTTATTTGACAGCTACAAAACTTAATACAGTTCAATTTTTCTTATAATAAATAAACTTATCTGACAGAAAAGTTACTAAAGTCCATGTTTCATCGGAAGTGCCATATCGGACATCTAGAAAAACTCCTAGATCTACGTTCACGTATTCATACGTCAAGTCTTGAGATCTGGAGCTTTCACTCTTGATATTTATTACTAACACCTATAAAACAACATTAATAATACAGTTAAGTGTTACCAATCTTGGCGGCAAAATAAATATCTGTTTCTATCTTTTAAAAGGCCCGTCTTACAAAAATTGGACCATTCCAGTAAGAATGCCTTTACAGTTTGCTAAGATATTTTTTATGTCTGTTCTTACACAGTTTGGTGCAGAATACAAATGTGCTACTGACCTTTAACCTCTATCTGTTGAGTTCGTTTCATTTTTCTATTAAATACTCGCTTTGCTCGTTGTGGGCTCCACCCCCAGACCCCCATGAGTGTAAAATAATGTCATTCCAGCGGTGTTTTGAACGTTGATTTATTTTTACAACTTTTTTTATTCTCGCTGTCCCTTAAGTGTGTCAAAAAATTTAAAAATGTGTGGAAAATGTGCAAAATTTACCTAAAATATTTTTTTTTTTAGCTCTGGTGCAATCTGTTTTTTTGATAAGGTCCTACCATTTAGCCACAAGATAACTCCAAAGAAATGTTTGCACCGACTTTAAAGTTGCACCACCATTTTGAATTTTTTTGGGGGGGTTAAAAGATTAAAATTTTTAACTTTTTGTAATTTTACCGTCGGTTACAGGCTATAAGCTATAAATTTGCCAAATTTTAAGCTTTTGGCTCATCTGGAAGTGGGTAAACATTAATGTCAGTGAGTAAGAGAGTGAGTCAGCCATGTGGCTTTATAGCACAGTGATGTAACTAATCTTATTTCAGGTATATCTTCTGGTATGGGCTAGAGAAAGTTGTTACTTTCATTGATCTGTCTCTGACAAATATGAAAGTGGCAAAGGTACGAATGAACGATACTAGTAATAACAATCCATATACAGCCCGGTCCTGTGATGAATCAAGTGAAGGTGTCACTTGTGCGGTCAGTTGGTGTGCTTGGCAGCCTCTAGTACAATAGTAGGGCCTATTTTCTGGCTTAGTGAGGAAAGCAACGGGGAACTACTTCACTCCTCATTTCCAATGTAAGCCTCCTCAATGTTGCCTAGGCTTTACCTCTGACGGTGGAACTGTTGAGGATCCAATAAGGTTGAGTGCATACTATTCATACAAACATATTGTTAAGGTTTTACTATTTGGGGGTATTTATATGATCTTATAGTTCAAATTTAATCATATTTCTTATGTATAACTGAAAACGATTTCTATATTAGTAACACACTTGTCTTGTTACTGGTAAGCTCCCTTATATCACAACAGTTTTTAATAACTGGGCTTAGTTTATACTGGGTGGGGCTGGGACGATTAGTTTCTTGAAAATTAACACTTTAATTGAAAAGTAAATATTCACTAGCTAAATAAAAGTAAACTACATATAACACTTTATCACTTTTTGAAGATAGTATCACTCAGGGGAGCTCCACCGAACGTCAGTCAAACCTTAGCACGTTGCCCATCACTTTCCTCAGCACAGATCGTGTCATTGTCTAGGCCCCACCCTATATATTAAAAGGGATATAGATACATGAGGATGCACCGACACGTCCTGTTAGGAAGAAGTTATGTTATGTGGACTAAGGCTATATGTTCTCTTTTACAACCCACCGCAAACCATTCTATTACTTCTAGAAGCTTCCGTACTGAGACATCGTTGCCTCCACTAGTTCCTACAGTGAGATGTTGCAACAACTTGTAATATTACATAGTAGAGAGAAGAGTAATATTTGCTAATATAACATTGATATTCAATTGTTCTAACATAAGATAATTAGGAAGGATAGATAAATGATAACTCTACAACATGTGTGCCTATGATCACATCTAAGCCACAAGTGTGTGCACGTGGTAACGTCTCTTTTTTGGTTGTCCGCGTGCACACAGTTGCTTGTATCATACTTAAAAAAATATGTAACCAGTGTCGTGTCCTGGGGTGTTGCCAGGGTAAGACGAGCTCGTTGAATCTGTGCTTACCATATGTTTTCACATACAAGGCCTCCATTTGCCTAATTTACCAAACTCACATGGGAATATATATCCATTTGTACCTGGCACAATGAATGTTCTACTAAATTATGAGAATGAGCACTGATGCAGTTTAAATAAGCTCTGTTTATTCTGGCAACATCCCACGAAACTATACTGTATATAACCTGTAAAATAAGAGTATAATTTATTTCGAACATGCTGCCTTCATTTTCTAAAAGCCAAGTGGCATTTTATTTAATATTGTTTATATTTAACTAATTTTTAATATTAAAAATGATTTTCATATTAATTAAATATGAGCCAACCCTTTATGGATCCTTTTAGCATCCACATTAAATGTAAATAAACACGTTCTGCTTAGAAAGTACTGATATAACATAGAATGGAAAAAATTGGAATACGATTAAAATAATTTGAATTCTTACATAGAGTTTAAAACACTAACAATTATGCGCAGTATCATGTACATTTTTGTAAGAAATTACTCCCTGATACAACTAGTTTTGATTTACGGCACCAATTAACTTGTATCTTTACTCCACTTTGCAATCATGTAAATTAAGGTCGTCTTGTTCAAATAACCAACTCTATTTGTCAATGAAAACTTGGTGCAGTGAATCCAAAATGGCGCCCGTGCCCAGCGATCGAGCGTACCGACTCAATTAGCCCCCTGGTGAGCAGCCTGACGTGACAGCCAGATTACTCAATCACTCACCAAGAGCGCTGCCTGCCAGCATATCTTACTACCTTCCTCCATGCTGACCTTGGTACAAAACAGCGCACTAATTATTTCATATGACTTGTCACAATAAGGGCTCGTTTACATCAGCAACTAAACACACTATTAATAACTGAAGACATTGAACGGCTTAGGGGAGAAAAAAATAAAAATTAATGAGGTTCGAAGTGTTTGTAATAGGATTAATTGCAGTTCAAAGTTAATTAATCATAACTTATTGGACAACTCGGCTGTTTACGGTTTCTAAAAGAATGATTTCAGTCAATTGGTTTCCCGCACATCGTTTTTATATTGATTTAATGAATTTGTTTGTTCTAATTAAAATATGCTAGAATTACTTATAAAGAAGGACTAACCAAATCGTACAGTTAAATAAACAAAATAATCTTTTAAAATAAAATATACAAGTATATGTTAAGATTTTTTATTTTGAAGTTTTTAAAAAGGACAAATTAAGATTATTTTTAATTTCAAGTTTCATCTATAAATACATTTCTGTATGTTCATTAATTCTTTGGAAAATAAAAAATAAAAAGATTTGACTGAGTGTTTCTTTTTATTGTAATATTGGATACATTTTTAAGTGCATTTTTTGAACCACCTTATTATTACACCATATTTCTTATAAACTAGATGACAGTCAATATATATCCGCCTCGGTGGCGTAGTCAGCTAACACGCTAGTTTAGTGTTGAGCTAGACTGCCGAGGACGGGGAGATTGAGGTTCAAATCTCAGTCTGGTGAACTGGGGGTGGCTTTACCTAAATGGTTTTCCACTCTCCTTCCACGCAAATGTGTGTTCACTTCCTTTAAATTCAATCTTCCCACTTCCTAATCCATTAGCGTAATTAGTACTGACGCGTATAGCCCGAACGGGTAGTAAGACGCGGTGATAAATAAAAAAACAGTCAATATACAGTTCGTTTAACACCGATTAATTAACCACTAAAGTCAAAATGCTATTTATATTCCGTTTACTCTGTAAGGTTGCAATTTTGCCTTGACCAATTAAATTATGACCTTATCTTATAAGCTGTACCATGGTGTAAGGCGTCACGGTAAGCTAACTAACTTTCAGAGTAAGTGGAGTATTTGATGGAATTTACAGGCTGACCACTTCTAGCTTAATTCTAGGAATAGCTTTGAAAACTACACCATATTCATATAAATTAACCACCAGTGACAGGTAAAAAACTTGTTTACGCACTAATTAACTGTCGTCCAATTCTTCAGGCTGGGATGTAGGGAACGCGAGATAAGGGCAGTGTTTTTGAAGTGGTTTTTTTTTATAGCAAAACATGTTCTTAGCCAAAGTAAATCAAATACTTCTTCATCAGTAGCAATGAGTTTAATTTTCTTCACATCATTTTATCAACAGTTATTGAATATCTGTAATGAGTAGGTCTATAGCAGCATTAGATTATAAACTTTTTAAATAAAGAGAAAACGTCACTAAATTCAAGGACAGATATTCAAGAAATGATATCACCATGTTAAGAAAAATTAAACTGTTTGTTTCTGCTGTGGCAATATTTTATTTACGTTGGCAAAAAAAAAAAGTTCTATAAAACTGCATAAACACTGCCTAATTAACTAGCGTTTCCTACACCCCCGCCTTAAAGATCTGGAACTCTCTAAGAACAGGAGTAAAACGCACTATCAATTTGAACGAACATGCCGAAGCCCACTTGAAATTCACAACCGCAGGATTCGAACCTGGGATACAAACAGGTTGATGTGGTGGCGTTACCTGATGAAGACACTGGCGTGAGAGACAAGGATGAGCCGCAAAGGAGGGAAGAGGGAACGAATGGGAAGTGTGAGGACAGATGTAGAGACACAATGTTGGGACCCTAAGGGAAGGCCCTGGAATGGGTTGAAAAAAAAAGGGCGAGGGAGAAGAGAATTTTCTCGGCAAGAACTGTGTTCAGTTCTAACACCCGCTGAGTTCTCAGCGGTCATATTGCCCTCACCAAGCACGATGTGATGTGAAAACTGACAAGACCCACCTTAACTTGACAAACGCACACACATATTGGATAGAGATATTTATATTCGTGCCATCACATGAAGAAACTTATACGAATGTGTTACTTTCATATACTAATAAGCCAACACATTTGTTCTGCAACCTTCCCTTTTAAAGAATACAGTCGATTTTTATAGCCTAACGATTGTGACATTTTATAAAGGCACGATAGCTATTATATTATATTGTTTAAATTGAAAATTAATACCTGAACACGGGAATAGATACCGGGACCTTCGGATTAGTGCGTCAATACTATAATCATTGAGCTATCCAGGAGTCACCCCGTGCACAGAGTAGTTCTTCATTACAATTTTAAGGCAAAGTCTGTGACGGACGTGCAGAAATTGTGAGCTATATATGAGTGATCAGTTAAGAGCACCAGCTATCAGATAACGCAACCATCTTAAACAAGGGAGGACTTTATGTTGCCAATAGAACAATGACAACTATACGAATACACATATAATTATGAATTAAATATTCTGAAAATTGAAAAATTACACCTGGACATGGGAATCGAGCCCGGGACCTTTGATTTAGTACGCCAATGCTCTAACCAATGAGCTATCCAGCTATCTAGGGATAGATAAGTGGTTAGAGCGTTGGTGTACTAAACCAAAGGTCCCGGGTTCTATTCCCATGTCCAGGTGACATTTTTCAATTTTTAGAATATGATATCTTGATTCATGAATTAAATAGCTAAGCTATTATTTTTGCTAGTAATGGTTAAAGCTGCATCTAAATATAATATTCTTTAAGTTGAAAAATGAAATCTTGACACGGGAATCAAACCTGGGACCTTAGACTTAGTACGCTATTGCTATAATCACTGATCTATTCAGGGCGACTCCTGGATACCTCATTGGTTTGAGAATTGGCGTACAAAGTCCAAGGTCCCGGTTTTTATTCCCGTGTTCAGGTGTCATTTTTCAATTTAAAGAATCTGCGAATAACTAACAAAAGTATAACAGCTTGGATATTTAATTTATCATAGTATATTTTAAAATATTATTCTTTAATTCTTAGGCCCAGCAATTTCGGCCTCAAACACAAAATATATAAAAGTTCGTGCAAATAAGATGTCTTTGAGAAGGAATAAGTCTATGTGTGAAGCAAGCTTAGCGTAAACTGAGTGTAGGAAACATGCTCTAATATATTCATAAATATAACACAATTTTGATATATTCATTTACATTTTTTGAGGTTTTAATAACTATCATTAAAATTTGGCAGCAAACACATTATTGTTATAGAATAAAAGTGTGTTAATAAAGAGTGAACTTGAGGTTTCTCAGTAAAAATTTAACATTTTGAAAATAATTCATCCTTCACTTGAACATCCTTAAGGTGGAGAAACGAGAGTTAAGAGCAGTAATTTTGCTTTTTTTTATATATAAAAAAACTTTTTTTTTTTTGTCAAAACAAATGAAAAAATTCTCCATTAGAAACATAGTGCTTAATTTTCTTCACTTTGTGATATCAACAGTAAGTTGTTGAATATCTGTCAAGAATGTTCTGGAATTTAATTACAACTTAAAGACCCACCTTAACTTGACAAACGCACACACATATTGGATAGAGATATTTATATTCGTGCCATCACATGAAGAAACTTATATGAATGTGTTACTTTCATGTACTAATAAGCCAACACGTTTGTTCTGCAGCCTTCCCTTTTAAAGAATACAGTCGATTTTGATAGCCTAACGATTGTGACATTTTATAAAGGAACGATATATATTATATTATATTGTTTAAATTGAAAATTAATAGCTGAACACGGGAATAGATACCGGGACCTTCGGCTTAGTGCGTCAATGTTATAATCATTGAGCTATCCAGGAGTCACCCCATGCACAGAGTAGTTCTTCATTACAATTTTAAGGCAAAGTCTGTGACGGACGTGCAGAAATTGTGGGCTATATATGAGTGATCAGTTAAGAGCACCAGCTATCAGATAACGAAACCATCTTAAACAAGGGAGGAATTTATGTCGCCAATAGAACAATGACAACTATACGAATACACATATAATTATGAATTAAATATTCTGAAAATTGATAAATGACACCTGGACATGGGAGATCGAGCCCGGGACCTTTGGTTTAGTACACCAATGCTCTAACCACTGAGCTATCCAGCTATCCAGGGATAGCTAAGTGGTTAGAGCATTGGTGTACTAAGCCAAAGGTCCCGGGTTCTATTCTCGTGTCCAGGTGTCATTTTTCAAATTAAAGAATCTGTTATTAACTAACGAAAGTATAATAATTTGGATATTTAATTTATCATAGTATATTTTAAAATATTATTGTGTAATTCTTAGGCCCAGCAATTTCAGCCTCACAAACAAAATATATAAAAGTTTGTACAAATAAGATGTCTCTAAGAAGGAATAGGTCTATGTGTGAAGCAAGCTTAGCGTAAACTGAGTGTAGGAAACATGCTTTAATATATTCATAAATATAAAACCATTTTGATATGTCCATTTACATTTTTTGAGGTTTTAATAACTATCATTAAAATTTGGCAGCAAACACATTATTGTTATAGAACAAAAGTGTGTCAATAAAGAGTGAACTTAAGGTTTCTCAGTAAAAATTTAACATTTTAAAAATAATCCATCCTTCATTTCAACATCCTTAAGGTGGAGAAACGAGAGTTAAGAGCAGTAATTTTACTTTTTTATAGGCCTATATAAAAAAACTTTTTTTTTGGTCAAAACAAATGAAATAATTCTCCATTAGAAACATAGCGCTTAATATTCTTCACTTGGTGATATCAACAGTAAGTTTTTGAATATCTGTCAAGAATGTTCTGGAATTTAATGACAACTTTCTCTCTTCATTTAAAAAGTTTGTCATCTAATGTCGCTCATTACAGATATACAACAAATGTTGATCTCACCATGTGAAGAAACTTAAGCTGTATGTTTCTACTGGAGCATTTTTTTTTATTTTGGCCCTTATTAGCATTCTATACACGCCCACCTTAAGGATTGATACCAAGGATAGGGCGATGAAGTATCTTGATTGTGCTTCATTCTAACAATTTAAATTTCCTCTCCATCGTGTATCCTCCAAGACTCTGCCACAGAATACATATCACAGTTTAATCTGGTCTGGGACTGGGAAGTTAGGTCGTATAGGGTAAGAGAGGGGGGGGGGAGGTGGTGAGAAGGGGTCAGAGTTTTGAAGTGAGGGGGAAGGAGGGAAGGATGTTAAAAGGCAAAGGGTGAGTCAACAGATGACTTGTTAAGATTGTATTATTAGTTCCATGGGGCTGGTATAATAGGGCCACAATAGGCTGAAAACAGCGGTCACCAACTCCCTCAACTCCCTCGCATCGCATAAAAGGTCGTAAAGAAGGGCACGCTTTTGAATGGTAACTAAAGGAAAAGAAGACCAATGTTCTAGCGATATATATTTGCTCATTGTGGGCTCGTCCCCCAAACCTCCAGTGAGTGTAAACTAATGTAATTCCAGCGTTGTTTTGGACGTCGATTGATTCTAGATGTACTATAAGTGTCAGAAAATTTAAAAAAATGTATGGAAAATGTGCAAAATTTACCCAAAATCAAAATATCTAGCTCTGGTGCAATCCGTTTTTTGATAGGTCTTACCATTTAGCCACAAGAAGCCTCCAAAGAAAGGTCTGCACCGACTTTAAAGTT
>CABFOV010001142.1:49482-62274 GCA_902141375.1 Timema poppense
TCATTATTTATATATATATATATATATATATATATACCCATACGGACGTTCAACTTTGACACATTACTATGATCCACGCTTTCGCCCTTCACGCCGCACGGAATAAACAAACAAACAAACAAAAAAACACCAGAGAACTAACAATATAATAAAAGAGATGTTGTTAAGGCTGTTGTAGACGTCTAAAGCCAACAAACCTGACACAATAAAGCACCTCCAGTGTTAAAAGCCTGTTCCGATGAAACTGTTTTTAACTATGAGAATACAAGAGAAGGTCGGAAGTTTTTTTTATTTCTTCTTCTTTTTTTTTTAAACATACAAACGACGATAATGCGTCTGACTAGAGGAATGGGGGGGCGGAACCCGAGTCTCATTTGTTTAACTTCGTTATCTCTTAGCCGCACAACAATAAAACATACATCTCGTAGCAACGCGCAAGGAACATGTTTATAACCAAAACAACAAGCTCTCTCTCTCCTTCCTCCCCCCCTTTATTTAGATGGACCAATCACAAACCAACAAACAATGACTTTATTCTTATTATTTTTTTCGACCAATAAGAAAAGTGATACAAAAGAATATTCATTTTATTTCTCCCCTCTTTCGTGCAACAAGTCCCGCCCAAACTATTAAATAAACAAAATAGTTGAATCCTTTTACCAGGTCCTAAATGTACACCCATTGCCATTTAAAATAATTCCACGTTTCTGTCACGTCGAATGTTTTATTTATTCAGCTGGTCCGTTTCTTTCAACTTTTGTTTTAACTCCATTCCTTGTCGTGGTTATCGCTTCGGTAATAAGTTCATCACAAGAATGGAATTATAGATCATATAATCTAGTAAATAATAAACTAAATATTTTTCAAAATACACAGAATCTTATCATCCAAAAGTTTGACTAAGTAGGCCACTAACAAACTTTTAAAACAGTTTAATATTCATTTATTTACATTACTAACTTTCTAAGGATTATGTCTACGGAAATCAATCACAGGTAAACAAATGATTGAAAATCAAAATGAAAATACCAAATGCATAAGGGATCTATATTAACATTTCCCAAACCTTTCCTATCTTCCCCAAATTATGATTAAATGCAACAATCGCTAAAAAAATATTTGTTGGATAAAATAATAAGATATGTTATAGGTCATTTTCTTTAAAAAAATAAACCAAATAAAAACTAAAATAACTATTATTTTGTTGTAATCTTTTTTATTTAATTTTTCCACCCCATATTTTTGCTATTAATCCAAACTAGTGGTCATAGTTCCTGGCTACAGATCCAGAGGTCCCTGGTTCAAACCCTGGTGCTTCCAGAATTATTCTGTGAAGCTGTGGGTCTGTAACGTAGTCAAACTCAGCCTTGTTAAGACAAATGAGAAGCTACTTTAATAAATAAATAGCAGCTCCGGTATATAAAAATGAAATTAATGGGCAAAGGGTTCGTTGTGCTGACCACATGACACCCTCTATTCACATAGTTTGGCACTATCATCTCTAACAGTGGCCGCCGCTCGGTCGGCTGGTATAATTCACTCATGGGCGCGTTCCATTGAGATTTTTTATAAGCATTTAATTATTTTAATAGGGCAGGTAGAATGTAGAGTAAATGTATCCACATTTCTGACCATTTGCGTGGAAGATGAGCGAGAATACGTTGGGGGGGAGGACCCTTTCAGCACACCTAGCTGAGATTCGAACCCCGACGCCTACATCATTATGAGTAACCGATGAACAAAGTCTCTACCAATGTGGGTAGTATATTTTCCCACCACGTCATAATTCTCGTCCTGCCTCTCCACATTGGTTTTGCCCTAATGGGTAAGGGATAAACAAGGGAGAATTTAGAGAAATGTTATCCAACTTTTCAAGAAGGGAGAGTAGAAAATCATTTATTACAAACGACCTTCGGTACACCCAGCTGGTATTCAAACCCGTTATGAAATCTCAAAACCACTAAAAGAAAAACACTCCTCCAAAATCTTAAAATATTATGTTGTGACCCGGTTAAAAAAAAACTTTAGTCATTGTATGAGAACGATTGAATCTATGTTTCTAAAGGTTTAATGTCGTTAAAAATTAGCCAACTTCACCGTTTGAAATTTTTGTTCAGAATTATAAAACATGGATGCCAACTTTACTGAAAGAATATAGTGATATTAATTTTTACCCTTCATATTAGTGTCGGCCATATCATAAAATTAAAAAAAACTTCTTAAATAACGAAGGATGTCTGCATGTTAGTAAAAAGTTAAGTGCTCCGGTAGGCAGCTCCCTTGTAAGTAGGATTGTTGTGAACGCAAGTTAAGGGCAGCAATATTGCAGTTTTTATACAAAACATATTAGCAAAGTAAATCAAATATTGTTACAGTAAAAATATAGAGTTTAATTTTCTTCACATTTTGATATCAACAGTTCTTGAATATCTGTCATGAGCATAGTGACATTAGACGATAAACTTTTAAATTAAGAGAAAAAGTTGTCATGAAATTCTAGGACACCCTTGAAAAAACTGTTGATGTCACCATGTGAATAAAACTAAACTATATGTTTATAATGGGGCAATATTTGATTTATTTTGAAAAANAAATGTTTTTTTTTTGTAAAAATTGTAAAGATAATGCCTTTAACTCACGTTCCCTAATCCCACCCCCACCTTAAGGAGGAATGGAAGGGTTGGTGGGTTAAGGTTAGCATTTTTTTCTTTATCTTTTATAAGAAAAAACGTATTTTGGCCAAAATAAACAAAACCGTGCTTAATCTGATAATTGTAACTTAATTTGCTATACATAGTAATATAATCACTTCTTGAATATTTGTCATGCGCATTGCGGAATTTAACTTCAGACTGTTTATTTTAATTAAGAAGTTTCTCATTGAATGCCAATATGCTAATGGCAGTTATCCAAGAAGTGTTGAGGTTACTTTGTGTAGAAAATTAAACTAAATATATTTACTAGAGAAAATTTTGATTTATTTTTACAACAATTTTTTTTTATATATAAAAACTGCAAATATATTGAATTTTACATGCATCCTACCATCTCACATAATAATGTTAAGAGTGCTACAGTAGCCCCATGGCTTCTTTGGTGCTGACTGACAGCTCATAGCTGACTTCTGACAGTCAACATTTAGGTATATACCTAAAGTTTTGACCGTCAGAAGTGACAGCTGCTAAACACATGTTTTTTGCAAATAATATGGTTCGGCGTAGGGATATGTAATTTGGTATGGTAGCTTTTCAAAGCCGTCAGCTGTGAGCTGTCAGTCAGCACCAAAGAAGCCATGGGGCTAATTTAGGTGGTATAGCATTTGGAAGCGTTGCAGACATTTAGAAATGCTAGATTATTTATGAAGTGGTTTTAGCCTATATTTTAAATTATTTTTTCACCAAAATGTAAGTGTACGCTAAAAAGTTAAAATTTTAGGTTACTGGTATTTAAAAAAAATGTGTCACGTTACATTAAACCTTATAAAACAATTATACATATCTTAAAATATTCTGTGGTGACTCTACCAAAACATAACAATGTTTGATAGAGGAAGGCTAGTACCAGGTTTCTAACTTTTTTTTAAATCTCAAAAGTAAATTTTTTTCACATAAAATGTCATTGGATTAAAAAAAACTCAAAATGTAAACTTTTTAACTGGTTAGAAATCTGCTGATAATTTTCACCTATATTCCATCCACGGTAGGAATTACTCTGTGAAAGGTCTTTTTTTCCTACCAATATCCTACTATATAGATAGGGAAAAAGGCCTTTCAGAAGTCAATTCCTACGGTGAATGGAATATACATTTAGTTTTATTCCATGTAGCACTCTTAAGGGTGTTAAGCATGTTGTACATGATTAAGATTTAAACCTATAAATATAGATGTTTACTCAGAAGCTTAACCCGCTGAAATCATGTTCTTTGAGGGGCCAACTTGTATAAGAGAATCGAAATAATGATCATAATTATAATATATATTTAAGGCGAACTTTCCAAACACGAAGCTGATTTACAAGCTTTAAGGCACAGTGTCCCCCCGAGGATTCAAGGAACCTTGGTCGATGAATTTTGTTGAGAGGGTGGACCTCTTCACCCCAAAATAATCAACTTAATCTTTGGCTTGATTAATTTGTATCAGCATAATATCTAAAATAGGTACCTTTCGTTTAGTATGTGAGGTGTATCTTACCTTGTGTTATTTCCCTATCGTGCATCATATAAGATTTATTTTCATTGCTAAAAATATATTTCTAGTTTTTATTACAATACTCCCTGCATTTAAATATCAATTATTGTAAATTATTATTATTATTAGCACCGGGTCTTACTACCCGTTCGGGTTATACGCACGTACGCTAATGTGTAATGGTAGGGTGATTGTGAGATGAAATGGAGGACCTACAGTTTAATGTGGAATCCGAACTACGGTGGAAGCCTGGAATTCCCCACATTCACAAGATGTCTTGTCAGAGGTGAAGGAAGGGTTTGGAAATCAGATAAATCTGTTCCAGGACCGAGGATTGAACCCCGGATGCCAGCACAGAAGTCTGACACCTTACCCCTAGACCACCAGGTAACCGACAATTATTGTAATTAAGTGCGACAAAAAAAAGAAGAAGAAAAGGTTACCTTTCAATCACCTTTATCCACATTCATGTTGTGACCTTGGCAAGATTGGCTGTTGTCAAAAAATATGTTTGAGAATTTAGGAAACCTCCAAAAAGTGGTGGGCTAGCGGTGGACTGTCCCATTTTCCTTCCCTTACACCCCTGAGGGTGGCCCTGGAAAGATTAGGGCTATACTTGCGATCAGACCCAGTGATTTCTAAGTGCATCCTTGAACGTTGTGATGTTCATTTACGGAGGAGGAGGGTGGGGAGGGGGACGGTAAGGAAGAGGGTGATTATTAGTTTATTTATTAGTTATGTTATTAAATATACTCTGAAAATGTTAATAATAACATGTTAATGCGATCGGCCCTTTTCATTTGGTGCGGAAATTCAGAGCCGTGGGAACAAACGGTCAACTTCAAGAATTTTTATTGTTTTTGTAATTTTATTTTCAGAAACGGATTGTTCAAGAATAGAAGCATGTCGATTAATTTATCCTTTTTATATTCACACTTCCTCTATAATTTTAACACTGATCAAATATCGATAAAAATTGACATTTTTCAATATGAAACTGCCGGCTTCATAACAATAAATAAGAAAATCTAACAATCAATAAACATCGATACACTATCTTAGAACGGGATATTGAAAATATTAACACAAAGATTTCACTCGTTTTCGAGACAACTGATATTTCCAAACGTGTGATTTTTCCGCAAGACCTGTCCGGTAGCTAGCGCCATCTATGGTTTCCGTGATCTATCTGTTCTTGTTGGTGCGGAAGGATACTTTGGTCGGTTTTGAAACCATGCCACGCCTTTCACCCACCCGCCTAACATACAACAAAATAGGTTTTAGACTTTAACTATACAGGGTCAAAGGCCTTAATGACTCAGTTATAATATGAATGAATAGGTCACGTGATCCGATATCACACATGACGGAATTACTCGACGTGGGATAACCGTGTCACATTACCGAGTCTCCTCCACGACAGGGAGTAATTATATTATATTTAGTTCATAATAAAATGCTCGGAGTGAGTTTCCCGTCTTTGCAACGCGAGGCACAACAGAGAGTGTGGGGTGATTCATATCGAGTTCATATCTAAGTTCCCAACAAGGGTTTTAGGCTATAGTACATGTTACCCTGAGCGTAGTCTCCACGAAGATGGGGGCGTAGATACCTGTAGCTGAAACGTAGGCCTACCTCACATAACCCGAAATTATTTTAAAATTACAAGAACATTTTAAACGGCACCTTCCTTTGTCCTTTTCCTTGTTTGTTTCCGAAAAAGACTCCAGCCTGTCTGGAAAAGAGATAAACAAAAGAGCTTTGCAATATTTTGAAAATATCGTAACTAGAAAGAAAAGTAATATATTTAATTATGAGTATCATAACGTATAAAATGTATTAAATCTTATTTTAAGGAGCAGAGAAATAATTATTCATTCATTACAGCGTCTATGATAGTTTACCCCCCGCAGGAGTGGCGGATTTATAAAGCCTTGTTATATGTGGGAGTGTCCATACCATGAGACTGAATGATGCCTGGAGAACTGCTTCTTGGTCTAGTCAGCACACCTACAGTAGCCCCATGGCTTCTTTCATGCTGGCTGACAGATCACAGCTAACTTCTGACAGTCAACATTTAGGTATATACCTAAATTTTGACTGTCAGAAGAGACAGCTGCTAAACACATGTTTTTGCAGATCATATGGTTTGGTGTAGGGATACATAATTTTGTCTGGTAGCTTTTCAAAGCTTTCGGCTGTCAGCTGTCAGTCAGCACCAAAGAAGCCATGTGGCTACTGTAGATACTGATATGGAGGTCCCAGGTTTTATTCCTAGCGGTAGCATAGGTATTTTTCCACCGAAAGGCCGGAAGTGTTTCAATGAGCACAATAGTAAAGTCAAATAGACTTAAGATAGTTTTAAGATTTCCACTGGTCCCACACCTTTTTAATCCCTATCATCACATCATCTAATTGCGATTATGACGTGTAGACAACCTTTAAGGTATACATACCCTGAGCAACGTTATATTCCCACAGAGTGGTTAAAAGTCTACATACATGGTGACCGAACTAGATACATCATCTTTCACGGTCAAATATTCCATAAGCTAAAAAAAACCTAAAAAAACCTGCCAAATGACAATAACTTGGTCATCTAAAGTGAGCAACTTTTGGACACCCTATTAAGTATAATATTGGCGTAGGTGACCTGGTGGTCTAGGGGTAAGGTGTCAGACTTCTGTGCTGGCGGCCGGGGTTCAATCCTTGGTCCCGGCAAAGATTTATCTGATTATCAAACCCTTCCTTCACCTCTGACAAGACATCTTGTGAATGTGTGGAATGCCAGGCCTCCACCGTGGTTCGGATTCCACGTTAAACTGTAGGTCCTTCATTTCGTCTCACAATCACCCTACCATTACACATTAGCGTAAGTGTGTACAACCCGAACGGGTAGTAAGACAAGATGATAATAATAATAATAATAAAATCTTGGCTTAACGTTCAGGCATTCTGGTTGTTGCTATCAAGCTGAAAAAATATATTGCCACGCCCTATTACTAGTCCCATTCACAACAGAGTTAGTATATCGTTCATAAAATGGAAGTCCAATTGAAATCTGACCCTTTATCTCCTGTTGTAGCTTTGAGCTAAGCGTCCCAGATACAATTCCTGGCATGGCTGAAAAATTTATGATTGGTGATAATACTGAATGGGCTGCTGGGGGCTGGATGTTGTGACTATTCTAAGTTTAAGTTATTTTATAAGTCCTGTGCTGATTTAACAATACGGCTCAGAAAGTGCACGTTAAATAGCTAAAATACAAAATATAATGAATCCATATGCACACAGTAAATAAAATATGTTAGGTGCTCTTTGGGATCAAACCAGGACCCACCTGAGCTGTATCTCACCTCTGTGAAAATGGTTACACAATATATTAATTTCATAAAATATCTAACAGCACTTTTGATAATATATATATGTATATTTTATATATATATATATATATATATGTATATATATATATGTATACATATTACATCACATTTATTTTAAACGTTTGTGCAATATATGTGATTATAAAGATGAATCCTAGCATTGAAAAAAAAATCAAGTTGTCTGTGAAACTTTAAAAAAATGCTATCACTAAAGTGTATCCATTAATTTAAAAGAAATACACTTTCTCTTTGAATAGCTTAGGAAATATTCTGTTTATACTGTGCAATCAAATATGTAACCGCTTTGCGTGCCCAGATTTCGTCATTTTCTTTGTTAAACCCAGAGCACATTATAAATGAGTTGTAAACTGTATTTTTTATTATTTATTTTATCAAAAAATATTTTTTATAAAACAGATGTGGAAGTGTAATACGACCCTAATTGCTCGGTTAATAGGATTGCTTATGTTTTAAATATAAGGAGTGAACTTTTAAATGGTAAACACTTTAGCTTGGAATGGAAGTGTAAGAAACGCGAGCTAAGAAGAAGTATTCTAGCAGTTTTGAATTTATTTACAACAAAACTTCTTTTTTTTTTGTAGAAAGACAGACAAACAAATCGCCATTAGAAACATAGAATATAGTTTTATTCCCATGGTGATAACAACAGTTGTCAAGGGTGTTCTGGAATTTAATGAACACTCTTTTTATCTTCATTTAAAATGTTTCTCGTCTAATGTTGATATGCTCATGAGATATATTCAACAACTGTTGATATCAACATGTGAAGAAATTTAAAGTATATATTTCTGCTGGAGCAATACTTTATTTATTTTAGATAAAAATATTTTTGATATAAAAACTGCAAAAAACACTGCCTTTTCTCACGTCCCCGTACACCCAAACTTAATGGACTGTATCGATATATATTGTCTATGAAACTTAGCGATGCTCGGAATGAAATGAATTGGATATGGCAAGTGAAATTAATGACTACCCCCTATGGCCAGCTGGAGCAGTAAGTTAAGAAAAAGTCACAATGCGTAAGAAACACTCGTCTCTCGCTATAATGATAATGCAATGTTGATATATTCTACATCCACCTAAATTTAATTGCAACAAAGTTCATTCAAACACTTTTATTCAATTCATATATACATTTCAACTTGTGTTAATTATTTATCAAAGGGATAAATTGTTCCCTCTAAATCCACAAATATAGTCCAATTTTCTTACCAATAATTATTTGTAAGGCTTTTTTCCCTACAGGAATCCTACCATTTATTATGATTCTAGTAGGTATAAAGGCCTTCCAAAAGGCTATTACTAAGAAAATAGAGCTACATACACGCATTTACTGCAAGTAAGAGGAACAAACTAAAGTAGACCTGCTTTAGCATCTGAGGCGTCACCCTCGTACTAATCTAGGCCTACTAGACAGCCGATGGCAGAGAGAGTGGGGTTCGAATCCCAGTCGGGTGTATTGAGAAGGATTTTTTTTTCAGTATTGTTTTCCAATCTTCCTCCATGAAAATGTGGGTATATTTAATATAAATTCAACCTTCCTCATCCCTAATTCAGTAACGTAATTAGTAGGCCTACATATGCGTATAACCTGAACAGGTATTAAGATGCGGTGCTAAAAAAAAATCTAAAGTAGGTTCATTTTTAGAATGACCCTATCTCCCCTTACTGAGAAAAGTTACTTTTCTTTGGTCACCAATTCTTATCAACCGCTCAGGTTGTACGCAAAAAAAAAAAAGTTTATTGTATCGTATGTAATACGTTCTTTAACCGTCACTTTTGACACCTACCTGTAAAGTATATGTAGTGAATTAGTAAGTAGGCCTATCAGTATTGTCTACATTTATTTTAATTCATTGTTTAAAAAAGATTATTATTATTATTATTACAGTGATTCGACCACGATATAAAAACCTTTCAAGATATTTTATGTTTTTAACCTCCTTTTCCTCTTTGAGTTTTTAACGTGGACTTGAATGGAACTTGAGTCAATGTCAGTATTCCTACCGCAAAAAAAACCAACAAAAAAACATGTCTTTGTGTTAAATAAAAAATAAAATTGTTTAAGTAAATACGTTTAATTTAATTTTATACAAAAATAACTCTCAACAATTCTTGAATATTTGTCATGAGCATCTTAGAGTTAGAACAGTACATTTTCTAATCATTTAAAAAGTTTCTCATCAAATGTCACTATGCTCATGAGTCATTAAAATCATTAACCAACCCCGTGGTATAATAGTAGGTGCACCTGAACACGAGCCTAGGAGTCCCTGGCTCGATTACCAGCTGGTACCTTGGGTATTTTTCCCTAAAGGGGGATAACCCCAACGGTCACCAGGGTTTGGTTGGTTAGGCATGAGTTCGGTTAAGAGTTTCCACTGGTTCCACACCTCCATTATCAAATTATGTAGCCCAGACGCACAATATAGATACTAAAAAAATTCAATAACTGTTATTATTATTATTATTATTATTATTATTATTATTATTATTATTAGCACAACGTCTTACTACCCGTTTGGGTTATACGCACTTACGCTAATGTGTAATGGTAGGGTGATTGTGAGACGAAATGGAGGACCTACAGTTTAACGTGGAATCCAAACCACGGTTCTATAACTGTTGAAATTACTATGCTTAAATTATTAAACTAAACTTAGATGCTGAAGCGATATTTGATTTAATCCACCGCCTAAAAAAATGTTATAAAAACTTCACAAATACCTTAACCAACGTTTCTATCCACCTTACATTGCGATAGGGTTGTAGGGTAAGTGAGTTAAGGGCAGAATTTCTTGCAGTTTTTATATAAAAAATTTTTTGGTCAAAAGAAATAATTTATTTCTCCAGTAGAAACATACAGTTTATTTTTATTCACATGGTGATATCAACATTTGTTGAATATCTGCCAAGGATGTCCTGGATTGTAATGACAACTTTTTATCTTAATTTAAAAAGTTTCTAATATAATGCCTCTATGCTCATTACAGATATTCAACAACTGTTGATATCACCATGTGAGGAAAATTAAATATGTTTTTCTACTAGAGTAATATTTTATTTATTTTTGCCGAAATAATGTTTTGCTATAAAAGTTCAAAAACACTGGCCTTGACTCGCCTTTCTTAATCTGGGTTTAGACGCTTAAACATTTTATCAAACGAGTTCACAAAAATCAGTTTGTGCAAATTGATTTACACAGGCCTGTCCGTTTATACGTTCAGTTAGACATGTGCCAACTTTTACTTGCTTCAATAGCTTCCAGTTTCTTCTCGTAGAAGTTAGCTTCTCAGGAGTAGCGAGTTTTTTTTACTAGATTCTAAGTTCTCCCAAGTGTTATGTGATAAAATTAGCTATAGATACTTTACTTATATCGATATTTTCCTTTCGATACTAGTATTTTTTTACTCGATATTTTTTCCGATACTTTTACTGATATTAGTACTCACATTCCGGTATCGAAAGAAACAACTTTATTGTTATTTTCACTCGTGTTGGGATTAAATGTTTAATCTGTTTAAAGAAGGGTACAAAATAGATTGAAAGAATATATTAATAATATTTCGTTATTAAATAACTTTCCATCAACTACATTTTCATAGATATTTTGAAATCTGGTATGGTAAAACCTTTTATAATATCCATCATACAATAGGGGGCCTACTATCTATCATACCTTAGCTCCAACATATAAAATAGACGCGATAGACCTAAAAATACTATATTGGTGTTAAATCTTTATAATTTTCATTGTTTAAATACATTATCATCATGCAAAAGCTGAATTTATTACTTGATTTTTTTTTCAGATTAAAATGTAGATACCGATACTTGCTGCTATCGATACTATTCTTTCGATACTAGTACGGATTCGATATTTTTCTTCCTATACTTTAAATGCGTAGAATATCGATACTTTTCTTTCAATACCATATCCCTACTCCCAAGGCAAATAGATGAGGAAGAGTTACTTTATCAGTTATAGGTATGGTGACCTGGTGGTCTAGGGTTAAGGTGTCAGACTTCTGTGCTGGGGGTCCGGGGTTCAATCCTTAGCCCCGGCACAGATTTATCTGATTGTCAAACCCTTCCTTCACCTCTGAAAAGACGTGTATTAATCACAACTTGTGAATGTGAGGAATGCACAGGCCTCCACCATGGTTCGGATCCCTCGTTTAACTGTAGGTCCTCCACTTCATCTGACAATCACCCTACCATTACACATTAGCGTAAGTGCGTATAACCCGAACGGGTAGTAAGATGCGGGGATAATTATAATAGATAATTAATGATAAATAATGATAATAATAATAGATAATTAATTGTGAAGATGACGACGATGATGACGACGATGATGATGATGATGATAATAGCTATAGGTCTATGTTGTAAAAAGAAGCTAAGACATGCAAGCCAAGAAAAGTCAAAGGTGGATCAAATATTGGTTGCTAAAAAGAGAAGATTTTTCACATACTAACTTGATTAGTGAAATGAGGTATGATCCCAATGATATTTGGAACTATATGCGCATGGACAAAGGAGCTTATCTACATGCCTCCAGTCTCAGCATCTGTGTTTCATCTCTACTGTCTGCGCATGCGCCTGGTTGTAAACCAACAAAACCCGTTTACACTCTCAGTATTTGCGGCAACCTCAAGTAGAAAATCAAACATGGACAGATTTGGTTTGCGCAAACTACAAACATTTATTTTAACGACACAAAATGTTTGCACAAACCACTAGTTTGTGCAAAATAACTGAGCGTGTAAACCCAACAATACACTTCCCAACTTAATATTATAAGCCCAAAGAGCTTCCGAGAAAATTCCAGCAGAATTTTCTGAGTCCTTTTAGAGGATAGGATGGTGATTATACCCTCTCTTAGCAGATAATTTACAATAAGCCTCTGGTCCAAACAAGAGGTGTGGCTGGACCCTAATCATTAACAAAGAAGGGTAGAGAGAGAGAGGAACAAAAGCTATTGTAGAAAGCAAGACACATAGCGTCAAGTTAGGGAACCCCACCTTCTTTAGAAACTTCTCTATAAAAAAAATCACCTTGCCTTAAAGACCTTTTGTTCTGTTTAAAACAGTTTAAAAAGTTAAAACCTATCATCCATTACCACTAAGGGCTCAGTTCGCCACGGGGAGTAACGACATAAGGGGGGGAAGGGGCCTTAGGGCTAGGGGGGGGGG